>JBBPBX010011724.1:33353-55393 GCA_038048925.1 Garcialebias charrua
GTCGAGCTATTTCACCTGCAGATAATGTGTGAGAGAGTCCCGTCCTAGAAGAGACTTGTGTGTGCTGCAAAGGATGGAGGGTAACCTTGTGTGCAATGTTTCAGACTGTTTACAATATTTTTGACTGTTTACAATGTTTCTGACAGTTTACGATGTTTCTGACTGTTTACAATATTTCTGACTGTTTACAATGTTTCTGACAGTTTACAATGTTTCTGACTGTTTACAATGTTTCTGACTGTTTATGGTGTTTCTGACAGTTTACAATGTTTCTGAGTGTTTGTAATGTTTCTGACTATGGTGTTTCTGACTGTTTACAATGTTTTTGACTGTTTACAGTGTTTCTGACAGTTTACGATGTTTCTGAGTGTTTGCAATGTTTCTGACTACGGTGTTTCTGACTGTTTACAATGTTTCTGACAGTTTACGATGTTTCTGACTCTACAATGTTTCTGTCTGTTTACAAAGTTTCTGACTGTTAATGGTGTTTCTGACTGTTTATTATGTTTCTGGCAGTTTACAATGTTTCTGACTGTTTACAATGTTTCTGACTGTTTGCAATGTTTCTGGCAGTTTACAATGTTTCTGACTGTTTACAATGTTTCTGGCAGTTTACAATGTTTCTGACTGTTTACAATGTTTCTGACAGTTTACGGTGTTTCTGACAGTTTACGATGTTTCTGACAGTTTACGATGTTTCTGACTGTTTACAATGTTTCTGATCGTTTACGATGTTTCTGACTGTTTCTGATGTTTCTGACTCTTTACGATGTTTCTGGCCGTTTATAATGTTTCTGACTGTTTACGATGTTTTTGACAGTTTATAGTGTTTCTGACAGTTTACGATGTTTCTGAGTGTTTGCAATGTTTCTGACTACGATGTTCCTGACTGTTTACAGTGTTTCTGACTGTTTACAATGTTTCTGACTGTTTACAGTACAATGTTTCTGACTGTTTACAATGTTTCTGACTCTTTACGATATTTCTGAGTTTTTATGATGTTTCTGGCCGTTATAAGGTTTCTGACTGTTTACAATGTTTCTGACAGTTTATGGTGTTTCTGACCGTTTACAATGTTTCTGAGTGTTTGCAATGTTTCTGACTATGGTTTTCCTGACGGTTTATGGTGTTTCTGACAGTTTACGATGTTTCTGAGTGTTTGCAATGTTTCTGGCTACAGTGTTTCTGACAGTTTACGATGTTTCTGAGTGTTTGCAATGTTTCTGGCTACAGTGTTTCTGACAGTTTACGGTGTTTCTGAGTGTTTGCAATGTTTCTGACTACGGTTTTCCTGACTGTTTATGGTGTTTCCGACAGTTTACAGTGTTTCTGACAGTTTACGATGTTTCTGAGTGTTTGCAATGTTTCTGGCTACAGTGTTTCTGACAGTTTACGATGTTTCTGAGTGTTTGCAATGTTTCTGACTACAGTGTTTCTGACTGTTTACAATGTTTCTGACAGTTTACGATGTTTCTGACTCTACAATGTTTCTGTCTGTTTACAAAGTTTCTGACTGTTAATGGTGTTTCTGACTGTTTATTATGTTTCTGGCAGTTTACAATGTTTCTGACCGTTTACAATGTTTCTGACTGTTTGCAATGTTTCTGGCAGTTTACAATGTTTCTGACTGTTTACAATGTTTCTGGCAGTTTACAATGTTTCTGACTGTTTACAATGTTTCTGACAGTTTACGGTGTTTCTGACAGTTTACGATGTTTCTGACAGTTTACGATGTTTCTGACTGTTTACAATGTTTCTGATCGTTTACGATGTTTCTGTCTGTTTCTGATGTTTCTGACTCTTTACGATGTTTCTGACCGTTTATAATGTTTCTGACTGTTTACGATGTTTTTGACAGTTTATAGTGTTTCTGACAGTTTACGATGTTTCTGAGTGTTTGCAATGTTTCTGACTACGATGTTCCTGACTGTTTACAGTGTTTCTGACTGTTTACAATGTTTCTGACTGTTTACAGTACAATGTTTCTGACTGTTTACAATGTTTCTGACTCTTTACGATATTTCTGAGTTTTTATGATGTTTCTGGCCGTTATAAGGTTTCTGACTGTTTACAATGTTTCTGACAGTTTATGGTGTTTCTGACCGTTTACAATGTTTCTGAGTGTTTGCAATGTTTCTGACTATGGTTTTCCTGACGGTTTATGGTGTTTCTGACAGTTTACAGTGTTTCTGACAGTTTACGATGTTTCTGAGTGTTTGCAATGTTTCTGGCTACAGTGTTTCTGACAGTTTACGATGTTTCTGAGTGTTTGCAATGTTTCTGGCTACAGTGTTTCTGACAGTTTACGGTGTTTCTGAGTGTTTGCAATGTTTCTGACTACGGTTTTCCTGACTGTTTATGGTGTTTCCGACAGTTTACAGTGTTTCTGACAGTTTACGATGTTTCTGAGTGTTTGCAATGTTTCTGGCTACAGTGTTTCTGACAGTTTACAATGTTTCTGAGTGTTTGCAATGTTTCTGACTACAGTGTTTCTGACTGTTTTATGGTGTTTCTGACTGTTTACAATGTTTCTGACAGTTTACGATGTTTCTAAGTGTTTGCAATGTTTCTGGCTACAGTGTTTCTGACTGTTTATGGTGTTTCCGACAGTTTACAGTGTTTCTGACAGTTTATGATGTTTCTGAGTGTTTGCAATGTTTCTGGCTACAGTGTTTCTGACAGTTTACGATGTTTCTGAGTGTTTGCAATGTTTCTGACTACAGTGTTTCTGACTGTTTTATGGTGTTTCTGACTGTTTACAATGTTTCTGACAGTTTACGATGTTTCTAAGTGTTTGCAATGTTTCTGGCTACAGTGTTTCTGACTGTTTACGGTGTTTCTGACTGTTTACAGTGTTTCTGACTGTTTACAGTGTTCCTGGCAGTTTACAATGTTTCTGAGTGTTTGCACTGTTTCTGACTGTTTACAATGTTTCTGACAGTTTACAATGTTTGAGTGTTTACGATGTTTCTGAGTTTGGACATGGGTTCTTGTTAATGCCCTGTTCAGGTTTGGTTTGGCAGTCTCTTCTCTTGTTATTGGCTGTCAACTTACAGCATGGGTCAGAGGTTATTCCTGGTATGTTTGAAGCCCCCGGCAGAGCTCAGCGTACAGGCAGTACGCCACACTACGCCGTATGTACGCAGAGGCACAAGCGTAGCCCCGCAGGGCACGAACGCGCAAAGCTCAAATTTTACGACCGCGTACGCGATGCGCGTTGTCTCACTATAAATTGCCCGGCGCCGGACTGTTTTGTATGTTACACAAATGACTAAAATTCCCCTTCTTCATCGCTGATCAGGACTTTTGTTTTGTTTTTTTGCCAAAAGTCAAGTAATCGCTTCCTCCTCCGCTAACTCCATGACTGAAATGAATGAATTTGTCACGACTCATGTCCTACCTGGCTGCGCGACGTTCTAAATATTTCCTGGTGGGCTGTGGGCTGCAGGACCAAGGCTCCCTGTTTTTATTTTTTAGAACTTTTTATTAACATATAAAGTTTAGAAACACCGCAGCGGCTGCAGCCGAGCCAGCTCATGCATTTTTTTTTGTCTCCCACTCGACCTGTCAATCAATTGAGTAGGCGTGTCAGCAAATGACCAATCAGCGACCTCAGTTTGTCCCGTAGGTAGACGCTCTGCACGCAGCTGCTCAAATTACAACAAGAATTTGGAGCGAAAACGCGAGTATTTAACGCGAGAACGAAAGCAGATCTGTGCCAGCGAACACGTGTGCACAGAATGCGCGCGTAGAGTGGCGTACAGTCAGTACGCTGAGCTCTGCCGGAGGCTTAAGGGGTAAAGCACTCAGAGGATGAAAGATGATACCTACCTTTATTCAAGGGTGACGTCATTGTAGTTTAGCTTTGCTTATTGTTTTGTCATCAGTCATCACTCCCCTGTACGCTTTTTGTGTGGTGGAGTGAGGTCTTCAAAAAGCGTTAGCGGACTTAAAGTTGCCAGAACTCCCAGAGTATATGCAGGGTCTTGAAAGTTATTAAAAGTTGATAAATCAATTTTGGGAAAATTAAGGGTCTTGAAAAGTATTAAAAAGTCTTGAAAGCGATTTGATGTGGTATTTTTTTTTTTGCTGTTCTAGCCTTAAATAATTTGACAGCAAAAAGTATGTATGACGAATATTTGTTTTCCTCACCGCGGATGATTCGGAAACCGCTTCGCACAAATTTAGGGTGTCAGGTTACAACAGCCTTTACGGCTAGGCCTATCTTGTGCGCATGCACGGCTGCTTTATCTCCAAGTTGAGCTTGTGTGTTTGAGTAAGTTGCCAGGAGACCGTGAGAACAATGGGTAAATGCAAGTTTTCTGACTCTTGGTTGGAGATGCCTGATTTTCAAGAATGGCTGAGGCCTGTCGCCGAGAATAACCGTGTTTATTTCTTATTCGCCATTGTTCAACCAAGTTACTTTAAAATAGCTACGAGTCTTGTTGTAACCTAAGCTATATTTTCTTAAACCTAGTCGTGGTTCAGTTTCTTCTTTTGAACTTTTTTCTTTCCACTGTATCTCAGTTCTGTTGTAGGTTTGAGATTCACAGATTTAATTGAAAACAACAGCAGTTTTGTAAATCAAAGATTTGTTGCTTAATAAAACAAAGTGACGATAAGGTCTTGAATTTATTTTGGAAGGTCTTTAAAAAGTCTTGAAAAGGTTTTGAAATTAACTTCAGTATTCCTGCATATACCCTGATCTCCGTTTAGCAGAAGCTAGTTGGTCAGATACCAGTTCCCAATGTTTGCAAAAATGCTAATCCGCTAAACAAAGTGAGTTCTGCTTTTTGCTGTTAGCGTATTAGCAGAACCGTGCCCACCACTGGTTACTGATCACCAAACACCTCTTTCAAATCAACTGTTCCTGAGTGAGGCAACGAGGAAGATTGTAATAGTTAACAAGCCAGCTGTAATCAGCTGCGTACTGTACGTCAAAAAGGCACACATCAAAGTTTGTATTATCTATTTCTTATCTGTGTAGGTATCCTGTGGAATCTTTCATCCAAGGAGAACCTGAAAGGGGAGCTGGCCAAACAAACCGTTCATAAACTCACTGAGAAGATCCTTGTCCCCATAGCAGCCAAAGAGCTGGACGATTCCACGAGGTTCCTGGAAGGCTCTGACAGGATCACGGTGTCTCCCTCGCAGGCAGAAATATTCTGCAACACCACAGGATGCCTCAGGTGCAAATCACACGTCAAGCCTTTCGATCTGACTTCACTTTAAATTGTTAACTACAGTGTGAAACACAGTAAATAAGAACCTCACTGTAATATTAGTGAATACACCTGAACTGATTTTTAATATTGTTTTTCATAAACAGGATGTGGGTAGAGACGGTCAGAAAAAAACATATCTTAAAGGGTTTTTACTACCTTCAAAAGTAATTTAAACCTGTACAGTATGCTTCAGGGCTGAGTGTTATATAATAAGTCTTGTAAATGAGCTTTTAAAGAAGTGGTTAAATATTAATAGCTGCAGTTGTAAAAACCTGCTTTCTTCATAGTACAATCAAGGTTTGAAAGATTAGAGCAGTGGCTCACCCAACATATCGGAGGGGCGAACGTTCATCTTTGCCTCCACATTTTTTTGACAGGACGTCACTCCCAGCGATAAGACAAAGGCATGCTTTTATACAAGTGTAACGTTTAGTAATAAACCTTCTTGATTAGATGTGAAAGTGCTGCATCTTTTTCTGACCCTGAAATCAAACAGAATAAATGAAAACCCTTTATCGTGCTGTTTAAGAGCACAAGCTATCCACGTGTTCATGAAAACTGGGAAATGCTCCCACTATGCTGCTCTTTCGTTGCTGGTGGATCTCCATTCACGTCAGATCAAAGCTCGGTGTCTGTACAATGAGTCATTTGACTTTTCTCTGTTTGCCAAGATCAGCTGCCAAAGTTAATCACTTGTAGACGAACACGCTTGTGTGCTGTGGCCACCCAAAGCCCTAAATCTAACGTATTTGCAGCAACACGTCTTTTAAATTATTTTCCTGTTTCAGCTGTGCCACTTTGCTTCTCTCCCACCACAGTATTTGCAATTATTAAGCCTCTTCCTGCTTTAAACTTGTTTCCTTTTCCTCTGAAAGCTCTGACAGAACAGAGCAGCTCTTTTGAAGAGAGGTTCTTTTGAAAGGTTATCCAAGTGCCCTGCCTGAAGGCGTTGGCGACCGTGGTTCTGTTACACAACCACCGCCATCTTCTTGAGCCTGTTTGTCTGAAGTGGTCTCCAACCTCGTTCTCTCTTTGTGTGATCAGGAATGTGAGCTCCGCTGACGAGAAGACCCGTCAGCTGTTGCGGGAAGCCAAAGGCCTGGTGGATTCTTTGGTGACCTACATTAAGGCTTGCGTTGATAAGAGCAGGGCAGAGGAGAAGGTATGACTGGAAGCTGCCGTTTCTCATTCAGACAAACCCTGCTCTGTTTGTGTATTCACCCGTTTGTGTTGTAGGGGGTGGAGAACGCCATGTGCATCTTGAGGAACCTCTCGTACCAGCTCTACAGTGAACTGCCTCCATCGGTTGCTCAACAAGTGAACGGAGAAGCAAAACAGATCGAGAGGAGCGCGCCCGTCGGCTGCTTTTCACCTCGGAGCAAAAAGGCCAAGAACGTGCGTGTACACATCAGCAAGAGCTTCTGCTTGTGACCAGACTTGTTGAGTTTTTAACGCTGACTTCTTGTATCGTCCTTTGAATGACAGAAAAAGGAGAATTCCCTATCCACCTTTACCGATACAGAGAAAGAGCCAAAGGGAATAGAACGTCTCATTCACCCTTCCATCATGTCGGTGTACCACAACCTTCTGAAAGCATGCGAGATCAACGTTATCACACGCGAGTCGGCCACTGGAGCTCTGCAGAACATCACAGCTGGAGAATCGAGGGTGAGCATGACTAGGACTTGCTCTGATAAAACCCAACAAAGCTCGGTTTATGTGATGTCTGAACTCTGTCTCTGTGACGCGCAGCGCGCTGCGTTACTCGCCAACTGGGCTTTGGAGTACGAGCACATCCAGCCCACCCTGATAGAGCTCATGCGCACAGAGAGGGACATGGAGCTGCGTTCGCTCACCGGCCTGCTGAGGAATCTGTCCCGCCATTCAGAAAACAAGGATGCAATAGGTCAGTTTCTATTTTTAATTATATATACCGTATTTTCATGTGTATAGGTCGCACCTGTGTATAGGTCGCATTGTCCAATTATCACCAATAGATTGGAAAAATCCCTAGATAGGTCGCACTGGTGTATAGGTTGCACCTACGTTTAGCTCTGCTGCAAATGTCTGCCACAGGAGCGCACAGCAAGGCTTTTAAGAAGATTAACACTTAAAAACAATTATTTGTTTGATAAAAATTATAGCAAATATGTGTCTGAGCTGAACTTTTCCTTAATAAATGAACGTAATTGTGAAATGAGCTGGATTTAAAAATGTGTTTCGCCAAAAGCGATAAGCCATATATAGGTCGCATCGGTGTATAGGTCGCAGGCCTTGAAAAAACCATAAAAGGTGCGACCTATACACCGGAAAATATGGTATATAAAAAGCTAAGAGCCTTGAATTAATTAACATTTTACAAGTTTTTTTTTTTTTTTGTCTTTTATGAAAATACACTTTTTTTTGCTTGACTGTGTGGTGTGATTTGCCAGTTTGTAACCTGCTTATTTTATTGTGAAATTTAACTACCGTATTTTTCGGACTATAAGGCGCACTGGATTAAAAGGTGCAATATTAATTAGCGGGTCTGTTTTCATACATAAGGTGCACCTGATTATAAGGTGCATTAATCAAAACTGAACAAATAAGTCAAACTTTATTCAACTCATTCACAATAACCACATAAAATCATTGTGAGGTCAGTAAACACAAACCAGAATTAATACACAAGGCGCACTGGCGATTTTTGAGAAAATTAAAGTATTTTAAATGTGCCTTATACTCTGAAAAATATGGTACTACTGTACACTGGAAGTTATATAAAATTTAGAGGAAACTGATGCACGTTGTGCATGCATGCTTTTTGCTGTTTTTTAGCTACAAAGCTGGTGCCCATGGTGGTAGAAAAAATGCCAGAAGATGGAAATCAGAAGGATCCGCTCACTGAGGTGGTGATCAACCTGTGCGGCATTCTCAACAACTTAGTCATCCACAGCCAGGTGGCTGCCAGGGACATCTGCTTCTACAACGGCATCCAAAAACTGATTGGCATCAAGAAAAATCACGACTCCAGGTCTGTAACGTAGCAGCACATCACGCTACATGTAGCTAAATGCATACTAGTCAAATCAAATGTTTGCTCAGATTGTTTGTCTTTGAACAAGTGTTAACGTTTGATAAAACTATTTCCAGCGTTCAGAAGATAAGAGCAGCTCAATCGGCGAGCACAGTCCTCGTCAACATGTACAATTACAAGAAACTGCACAGAGATTACACAAAGGTAAGGGGCTGCATGGTTGATAACTTTGCTGTGAATCATAACTTAGTGCAAATACTGAATTAAAGATGTTGGATCAGCTGTTTGCTTTAAAAGTGGATCTGAATTTTATTTATTTATTGCTAAACACTAAATATTTAAGACAAAGTATTTATTATTAAATAAAACTTTTAGGTGTGTGAAGTACATTTGTAAAGGCACAGATTGGAAATGTTTTCCATTAACTTTACTTTGTGCAGCTAAGCTGTGATGCATCTCATGGGAACTTTAAATGAACCCAAATGGACAGCTCATAATTAGTCTTCTGACTTTACCTTCATCATAAATGTATTACTTTTTGTTATTCTACCTCCATGTTGTTGTGCGTGCAGATACCAGCTGCCTCTGTTCAGTTCACAGCAGGTCTGTGGATTAGTGTTGATTAGTCAATTATTTATTTCCTATCGTCAATCATTTATTTCCTATCTGTCCAAATAAAAAAAATGTTGTTAAAAAAATAACGCAGTGCAACCTTCAGACAGGTGTGTACACAGGCTTATGGTGTCAGTCCCCCAAACATATTTTAGGAAGCTTTGGTAAAGTGTGGCTTGTCAATTTTGGGTCTGTTTTCAGAATTAACACCGTTGTTTATTAAATGGTTTAAACAAAAAGTAAAGATGGTCAACTTTCTGCAAAAACACCAATTTTCCTCTCAATTGCACACTTTAACTTGTTTGTGCTTGTTAAGTGTCAGAAATTTGATTGATTTCCTCCTAACGCAATGTTTCAAATTTGTTTTAATTATGACATAAATAGGCGGCACGGCGGCGCAACTGGTAGAGCTGCTGCCTCTCAGGAAGCAGGTTCCTGGTTCAAATCTCTGTCCAGGAGCCTTTCTGGGTGGAGTTTGCATGTTCTCTCCATGCATGTGTGGGTTTTCTCCGGGTACCTCCCACAGACCAAAAACATGCATGTTAGACTGATTGGTAACTCTAAATTGACCCTAGGTGTTTGTCTTGTTGGTCTCTATGTGTCCCTGTGATGGACTTGCGACCCGTCCAGGGTGTACCCCGCCCCTCGCACAGTGATTGCTGTGACCCCGTGACCCAAAATGCAAGAAGCGGATAAAGATAATGGATGGATGGATGACATAAATATGCAAACATAAACAATAAATAGAGCAGCTGTTGTAAATAGTTCTCTGAGCGGCCTCAGCTTGGTGTTTGACGAGCTAACAGCTACAACTTCAAACTCCTTGCATTTCAATAAACTTCATGCACTGTTGTACAAACCTTTGAATTCCCATCAGTTTTACATTAAATTCCTTAATATATAGATTTCTATGATTATTTCCAAGTGCAAATGTGAGCAGCAGCTAACTGGAGCTCTTCCAGTGCTGCCAAGATTACTTCTGGCAGGAGTACCCGGTATCTTATTTCTGAAGGAATAACCCAAAGCTGAAGGTTTAAAACTTTATATAATAGTACCGTATGTGCATGCGTTGCTGTGAAATTGTTTAACACAGCAGCATCTATCCACTTTGGTCTGTACTTGGACTAACCGCTAGCTCGTCCGTCATGTAGGATTTAAATGAGTTCTCCAAACCGATGTTGTTCAGAGTTATCTAAAGCAGGTAACGTATTCATGTTTTCACCGAACCATACTTCAAAAGATCAAAACTCTTTTTTTCATTAAATAAACATTTGTTTTTCCTAGTCGCCTTTTTTTTAATGCATCATGTCCAAAAAATGTTGTTCATTATTCCTCCAACTTTTTGGAAAGTCTTAAACCTCTCAGTATCTTTCAAAACAAATGTTCAAGAACCCCCTGTAGGTGGGAACGAGAGGCTAAAATTTACACGACAACAGCCATCACATAAAGTAGGAAACTTTCTTGTTATGGCGCCTCACCCTTGTTTTTATGTGTGTGTGAGGGATAACGCTCCTCCATTTTTGTTGTCCTTGTCAGTTACAGTATATGGCGTGTGTTCAAAAACCATATATCCCTTGGCTGCTCACACACACACATACCCAGCCAAGTAGGTCCATGTGACTTTTACAGCTTTCTGCAGATCACAGCTTGCCACTCCCAAAGGTGTGGCGTTCAATCTGTTACCTAAAGAACAAGTTCGAGCAGGACAAAAAATGCGTTAATATTTGTCATGGAGGGACTTTGTTTTTTATACTGTGGTGTGCTGCAGATTCAGGGGATCAGTTTTCCTTTAAAGATCAACTGAGCCATTGATTTGTGTGAATGCAACATATGAATATAAAAAGTTCATATAAATAAAAGCTGTATGTCTTTGTTTTGCAGAAAGGGTTTCAGAAAAAGGATTTTACAGACAGTTAAAAAAAGAGGAATCTAAAAAGAACGAGGCTCGAGTTTGATCTGCAAGACTTTCTGATGTGATGTCGATCATAAAAAGTGATTTTTGGATCAGACGGAGATAAAACTTTATTCCTGTGCAACACAGTGGACATCAGCAGTCAAAGACCTCTGGATCCAGCAGGACTATGAATGAACTCCTGTACTACCGTACCGTCTTCACCTAAACCATTTACTCCACACACTGTTTGTATAGAGCCTTATCTGTGACGTTTCTCCTCTGAACAGCATGAATCTAAATAAAACAGCATTACAAACTGCCAAAGGATGACTGGGACACGTGCACTCTCTTGCAACTCCACAATCAAATGCAAAAAATGTTTTTCTTGTAAATATTTCTCATTGAATGTTTTGTATTTTCTTTTACAATAGACAACTTATTCAAGTCAAAACTACAACATGAATGTAAACTAGATTATTAAACGTGGATGTAAATAGATTTGCTTTGAGGGAATGCGTTCAAATTTGACTTTTATATTTGTGTGTTTTACAAAGCATAAAGTCCCATCTTTAAAAAAAAATATATATAAATAAGTGTGTAATCAGTTGGTGGAGTGTAAAAGTGTTTTCTTGACTTTGCGTCTAAACAAAAATTTTTATTTTGAGGTTAATGACAATTTTGCGTATTTGAGCACCTTCTAGATTTTTAACTTGATACGCAGAAATTGCTTTAAATGAATTTGTGTTGAAAGTAAAGTTTGTAGATAAACTACTCATTAAATTTTAACTGCAACAGTTTCAGCTAAGTGGTATTACGGTGTTATCAGTGGTGAATGTGTCGGGGTTTGGGAGGTTTTTATTTTTCCTCATGTTTCTTACAGATGAATGTAGTCTGATTTAACAAATAAAAAAAGAATTTCAATCCCAGAAGTACTTTGAACGAGTGTTACTTTAACAGGCACAGATTTGCTGAAGTGTCCGGACCACACCCTGTTTACATATTTGGTCCTGCTCAAACAGGAACAATACTAGATGTTCCCTGCTGCACCCATATTTAGACTCTTACTTCACTGCACATAGTCGTATCTCCAGAGCTCATCAGTGCTGTTACAAAGGACAAGATCCGTGTGTTTATTAGCGTTCCTATCTCCTTCATTTATCTGTTTACACCAATCATCGGTTATTAAATGTGAAATGAAGACGAACTGCTTAAAAATCAAGGTTTCTTATCTTTACTAGTCCCCAAAGGGGACTAACAGACAGTCAACAATAGTGACTAAACACTCCAAATAACTTTTTTTTTCACAGATGTTTTAGATAAGACTTTACACAGTATAAATATATATAAAAATTTAAAATCTGACAATTCTAAATAAAAAATGGCACATTAAAGTTAAATACACATTGTACAGAAACACAAACCCATTGGCTACATGACACAAACAGGTGGTCTTTTCATGGATCGGTGAGATTCACACGTCCTCCTTCGTGACCAGACAGTAAAAGTCTGAGCGGGCTGCGTAGCTGCGAGCTCCCAGGTCCGACACGTCAACGTCAGAAGATTTAGGCTCGGCTGCTCTGACAGGTGCACCAGGGAGAACCGGAGCTTTAGAGGCCAGAGTCTTGAACACAGGGAGCCGAAGCCCTACAACAAAGAAAACCATAAAACCACATGCAAGTGCCTTTGTCCTGATTATCTCTTTCAATATTTGGTTTCTTGCAGAGTTACATAAATGAGGTTGAGAAGATAAATTTAATTCACGTTTGATGCTAAAGCCTGCAGCTGGGTATTTATACACACAGATGCAACAGGTGGACAATGCAGGGCAAGAACAGAACAAATGTTAACAGTGTTCATAAAATGTTACAGCTTACTGCTAAAATAGAAAAATAAATGATTGTATGTTCTACATATTTTTATTTCAGTGTCCAGTCTACACAACCTATTTACTGGTATGTATTAAAAATACTGGTGGAAAGAAAACAACATGCATATGAACTACTGACAGCATCTGGAGGACCAACATCCTCTGAGGTTTCTGTAATTCTACAGAACCCTATAAACAATAATTTATCTATAGTCATATAGATTTTCTGACAGACAATTCTATTGAGAACCAACAGATCAGTGTGTGTGTTTAGTGAAGTTTAAATTTCTGTTTCTAGAACCAGTAGTTTCTAAATAACCAATTAAAATGTGGTAAAAACCACAAACATCTCCCCTCAATTGACAAAAAATGGACAACCTAATTTTAACCAAAACAAATCATACAACGAATTAAATAAGTATGTAGAAATTGTCAAAGTAAATAAAAAATTAAATTTTTACAAATGGGCATTATTTTTTCAACTGTTGGAACTACATTAACTTCTACATGACTGATGTAACTTTGATGGTAACTCTATTAAAGCAGCATCTCACTGGACTGCGACTGTGAGCGACTACCTAGAAACAAGAATATGGATAAGTTGCAGTCTTACTGGATTATCAGTGTTCAGCAACAGGTGAGACGTGTGGTTAAGTTATTTGTGGTAAATTATTAGAAAGCACGGCTTATTTTTATGTGCACTCAGTGGCAGCTGGCCAATAAAGGGTGCAATGGTGCTGCCCCACCACTCACCACTTTACCAAGACATTCGTAAAAAAATAAACGAAATTCATCCATCCATCCATCCATCCATCCATTTTCTTCCGCTTATCCGGGGTCGGGTCGCGGGGGTAGCAGCCTAAGTAGGGAGGCCCAGACTTCCCTCTCCCCAGCCACTTGGAGCAGCTCCTCTGGGGGAATCCCAAGGCGTTCCCAGGCCAGCCGAGAAACATAGTCCCTCCAGCGTATCCTGGGTCTTCCTCTGGGTCTCCTCCCGGTGGGACATGCCCGGAACACCTCACCAGGGAGGCGTCCAGGAGGCATCCTAACCAGATGCCCGAGCCACCTCAACTGGCTCCTCTCGATGTGGAGAAGCAGCGGCTCTACTCCGAGTCCCTCCCGGATGACTGAGCTTCTCACCCTATCTCTAAGGGAGAGTCCAGCCACCCTGCGGAGAAAACTCATTTCAGCCGCTTGTATCCGAGATCTTGTTCTTTCGGTCACAACCCAAAGCTCATGACCATAGATGAGGGTGGGAACGTAGATCGATCGGTAAATTGAGAGCTTTGCCTTTTGACTCAGCTCTCTCTTCACCACGACAGACCGGTACAGCGCCCGCTTCACTGCGGACGCTGCACCTATCCGCCTATCGATCTCACGCTCCAGTTTTCCCTCATTCGTGAACAAGATCCCGAGATACTTAAACTCCTCCACTTGGGGCAGGACCTCCTCCCCGACCCGGAGAGGGCATGCTACCCTTTTCCGGCTCAAGACCATGGCCTCGGATTTGGAGGAACTGATCCTCATCCCGGCCGCATCACATTCAGCTGCAAACCGCTCCAGCGAAAGCTGTAGATCACGAGCTGATGAAGCCAATAGGACCACATCATCTGCAAAAAACAGAGAAGCGATTCTAAGGCCACCAAAACGGATCCTCTCAACACCTTGGCTGCGCCTAGAAATTCTGTCCATAAAAGTTATAAACAGAATCGGTGACAAAGGGCAACCTTGGCGGAGTCCAACTCTCACCGGAAACGAGCCTGACTTACTGCCGGCAATGCGGACCAAGCTCTGACACCGGTCGTACAGGGACCTAACAGCCCATATCAATGGGCCTGGTACCCCATACTCCCGGAGTACCCCCCACAGAACCCCCCGAGGGACGCGGTCGAATGCCTTTTCCAAGTCCACAAAGCACATGTAAACTGGTTGGGCAAACTCCCACGCACCCTCCAGGACCCTGTTGAGGGTGTAGAGCTGGTCTAGTGTTCCACGACCAGGACGAAAACCACACTGCTCCTCCTGAATCCGAGGTTCGACTATCCGACGGACCCTCCTCTCCAGAACCCCTGAATAGACCTTACCAGGGAGGCTTAAGAGTGTGATCCCTCTATAGTTGGAACACACCCTACGGTCCCCCTTTTTGAATAGGGGAACCACCACCCCAGTCTGCCAATCCAAGGGAACTGCCCCCGATGTCCACGCGATATTGCAGAGTCGCGTAAGCCAACACAACCCCACAACATCCAGAGCCCTAAGGAACTCAGGACGAATCTCATCCACCCCCGGAGCCTTGCCACCGCGGAGCTTTTTAACCACCTCGGCGACCTCAGCACCAGAGATTGGAGAGCCCGACCCAAAGTCCCCAGGCTCCGCTTCCTCAGTGGAAGACGTGCCAGTAGGATTGAGGAGGTCTTCGAAGTATTCCGCCCACCGACTCACAACATCCCGAGTTGAGGTCAACAGCACGCCATCCCCACCATAAATGGTGTTGGTCGCGTACCGCTTTCCCCCCCTGAGACGCCGGATGGTGGACCAGAATCGCCTCGAAGCCGTACGGAAGTCATTCTCCATGGCCTCTCCGAACTCCTCCCACGCCCGAGTTTTTGCCTCAGCAACCACCCGAGCCGCATGCCGCTTGGACTGCCGGTACCTATCTGCTGCTTCCGGGGTCCCACAGGCCAAAAAGGCCCAATAGGACTCCTTCTTCAGCTTGACAGCATCCCTCACCGCCGGTGTCCACCACCGGGTTCGAGGGTTGCCACCACGACAGGCACCAACAACCTTGCGGCCACAACTCCGATAAGCTGCCTCGACAATAGAGGCGCGAAACATGGCCCACTCGGGCTCAATGTCCCCCGCCTCCCTCGGAACGTGTTCAAAGCTCTCCCGGAGGTGGGAGTTAAAGCTCCGTCTTACGGGAGACTCTGCCAGACGTTCCCAGCAGACCCTCACAATACGTTTGGGTCTGCCAGGTCTGACCGGCATCCTCCCCCACCATCGGAGCCAACTCACCACCAGGTAGTGGTCAGTTGACAGCTCCGCCCCTCTCTTCACCCGAGTGTCCAGGACATGCGGCCGCAGATCAGATGAGACGACAACAAAGTCGATCATTGAACTACGACCTAGGGTGTCCTGGTGCCAAGAGCACATATGGACACCCTTATGCCTGAACATGGTGTTCGTTATGGACAATCCATGACGAGCACAGAAGTCCAACAACAGAACACCACTCGGGTTCAGATCAGGGGGGCCGTTCCTCCCAACCACACCCCTCCAGGTCTCACTGTCATTGCCCACGTGAGCGTTGAAGTCCCCCAGCAGAACAAGGGAGTCCCCAGGAGGCGCACCCTCCAATACCCCCTCCAAGGACTCCAAAAAGGGTGGGTAATCTGCGCTGCCGTTCGGCGCATAGGCACAAACAACAGTCAGAGCCCGTCCCCCCACACGTAGGCGAAGGGAGGCTACCCTCTCGTTCACCGGGGTGAACCCCAACGTACAGGCACCAAGATGGGGGGCAACAAGTATGCCCACTCCTGCTCGGCGCCTCTCACCAGGGGCAACTCCAGAGTGGAAGAGTGTCCAACCCCTCTCAAGGAAACTGGTTCCAGAGCCAGAGCCATGCGTTGAGGTGAGTCCGACTATTTCTAGCCGGAACCTCTCAACCTCACACACTAGCTCAGGCTCCTTCCCCACCAGAGAGGTGACATTCCATGTCCCAATGGCCAGCTTCTGTAGCCGAGGATCAGACCGCCAGGGTCCCCGCCCTCGGCCACCACCCATTCCACAATGCACCCGACCCCTTTGGCCCCTCCCACAGGTGGTGAGCCTATGGGAAATTAAACGAAATTATAAAATTAAAATATTTTGTAATATATGTATATAATTTTTTAGTTATGCAAGATAAATATTTATAGTTAATGATTAGTAAAGTTGTTTCGTGCATAGATGTTGTCTGGTGGGTGATGATGTATTTCTACCCTGGGGTGCAAAAATCTTTGCCCATAGACTCTCGTTAAAAGTTGTACATGTGCAGTAGCTCCTCTTCAATACAAGAGAGAGGACCATTCTGGGGCGCACCTCTCCTGCGCCCAGAGCTGAATGCAGCTTGTTTTGCATATCACCACCAGTGTTTCCCCTAGATAACTTGCTATGGAGGGGTGCCCCGCTTGTATAATAGTAGGGGAAACACTGACCACGGTGGGAGGGTGGGACTCCCGCCGCGGGGCTGACGTCACAGTAGTCTGTCATGAAGTTTGCCTGACTGACAGGTCGAGCCACGGGAGTTGGAGACGATTGGACAGAGATGTGAAATGGAGCAAGAGAAATTAAATAATTCAGTGAAGTCACTGAAAACAATACCTTTTGAGAGAAAAACGTATCGGGAGAAGCTAGAGGTGAAAGAGCTCGGACCTGATCAGCTGAACATCACAATTAATCAGCAGTCCAAAGACAGAGGGAGACTGTAGAACCTGGTTTAGCAACAAGGCTTGGTTCACTGCATGTAGTGAGGCTGATGCTTTATTCTGCTTTCTCTATCTCCTTTTTCAAACACCAGGATCTGACCCAGCATGGATTAAGACAGCTATGACTGATTTAAATAATTTTTAAAGAAAAGGCAAAGAAGCATGAACAATCTGGGATCAACAGATCCACCAGAGATTTGCTTCTCTCAAGGATAGAAGAACAAAATTTAGCTACAAAAAGTAGAGCACTACATGACATTATGTTGCTTTTGTTGTTTTCGTTCATGTAAATACACTGGTGTGATACTTTAGTATATGTTTTGGTATACAGGTAGTCCTCGGGTTACGACGGTCTCGAGTTACGACGTTTCGTGGTTACAACACATCTCCCATTTACTATTAAAAGCCTTATTTCGAGTTACGCCGTTTTACGTCATAAACGTTGTGACGCAGCGGCAGAAGAATACAATATTGTACTGTACGCGGTGCAGCGGCGGAGGACGACTGTACTGTACTGTGAACACTGTTTTAAGTCATAAATGGAATATGGAATACGGCGGATGGACCGAGGACGACGACTGTACAGTACTGTGAACGCGGTTTTACATTGTAAACGGAATACGGCGGATGGGTTGATACAGGGTTGAGTTACAAATATTATTGAATATTATAACCAGTTGTCATTAGTAAACAGCCCCTAAACCTTTGTTTTGCTTCTAATGTTGTGTTTACTTGTGTATCTGTCCAAACTAAACACCTGCTGCATATAATCACCAGTTATCTGTGCATAAAACCTCAACATTGAAAGAACAGATTGCAAATATATGTGCAATTAAACTAAAGAACCAGATTCTTCAGATGCTTTAAAAAAAGTTTGATCCATGTTACTTTGCTGTTCTGTACAAAACACACTGAAAGTAATAAAGTAAATATTTACAAACCTATTTTATTATAAAGTAACTTTTAAACTTGTTTAGTATTCATTTAAAATGGTCAAATTGACAAATATATTTGATTGACAAATATATTTGAGCTGTTAAGATTGTTGCCTACCAAATTGCAGAACATCTAAACCCCAACAGTGCTGCATGTCTGTCTGTGCTTTAACAACGTGCGTGCACATTTAATTGAACTCAATTTGCATAGAAAAAAACATGTTTTCAATGACAGGAGCCATGGAACAAATAAACAACTTGTCCAGTGACTGCTGAGCTTACCCAGATCTCCAGCTGGATCAGTATCCGAGCGGCAGTCCAGGTAGTCGGGGTCAAGGGTCAGCATGGGGTCTTCGTCCTCCTGTAGCACCGTCTGAGGATCACCTGCAGACTGACTGTAGAAGGTGACCCTACGAGGCATCGCTAGAGCCAATTCTTTCCAGAAGTCAGAGGAAGGAGTCTGAACACAGGAACCCCATAAAAAAATGTATGAGCTCATGCCGTTATAGTAAAAAGGAAGTGAGTTTTTGGAAGTTCATAACATTTAGAAGTGTGTGTGTGTGTGTGTGCGTGCGTGCGTGCGTGTGTGAAATTATTAACAACACAAAATCCTGTTTTGCCAATAACATTGTAGAATTCTTTTAAAAACAACTAAATCTAGTTTTAAAATGTAATAACCCACAAGAACAAAACTATTTTCCCAGCATAACAAAACTAAAGCTGTCATTTTATGCAACAACATGTGTTACTGTTTTGAAAGACTTAGCTCTTCACTCAGACTCAAACGTAACCGCATGGAACTCGACGGTCTTCTCGGACAGATTTTTGTCTGTGCCGTTTCTGCCTCAGGTCTTCTCATTGGTTAAAAATAAGGAGTGCTCACTTTGAGAAATGGGACGTTGCATACTTGCAGGCACCAATCAGAATCAGGCCACATTTGAATCTCAATTTTAAGACTGACAAAAAACCCACACCACCCTTCGAACTAATGATACACATTTAAAAGACAAATATTTAGATTACTGTCCTGATGCATCCAAGTAGATAAATCTAACAAGGCTGAGTCGGGTCCTCTGGACGGGTTCGGCATAAACCGATTTTCGACGTAAGTCGGAATATACGTACATACTGCACCATATACAAGTACTGTACAGTACTGTATTACCAAGCACTTAGCCTATCCTAACACAATACCCTACATTTATCCAGAAGACTTCTTGAGTTTGAGTTGCAATAGCACTTTCTCATAGTGGATCCTCCAGTTTGCCGGACAGCCAGAACTAACTGTTCACATGCAGAAGGACCATCATTAGCACCCTGATGTCTGTTTGCTATTCAGAGGGTTGAGTGATACTAGCAATAACAGCAATATAAGAGGGAGACAGTTGAACCCGGAGGCTTCCACCCCTGTTTTATGATGGACGGTTTCTTTTCACAAAGATGGCCTCCTTTACTCCTCTCTCAAACCATCGTTCCTCTCTATCAAGGATGTGAACATCTTCATCCCTGAAAGATTGACCGCTGGCCTGGAGATGAGTGTAGACCACAGAGTCCTGACCTGATAATGTTGATCTTCTGTACTGGGCCATCCTTTTGGCCAGTGGCTGTTTAGTTTTCCTGATGTATTGACAGTCCTCGAGACACTGAACAGCATATACAATATTACCATATTTTTCGCTGTATAAGTCGTAATTTCTTGCATAAATTTGCAAGTCCTGCAACTTATACACCGAAGCAACTAATATACATTTTTTCCCATATTTATAATAAATTTTTTGGCTGAGATCTGACGATTTCGTTCATTCTGACATGGAAAATATTGAACACTACCATTTTCAGCCACTAGAGGGCCCTCGAGTTATATGGCAAGCCAAGTGTCTCGTTAACTGGTAAAAGTGGCGATTAAAGCTAGGGTATGTAGTTTATTTTTTAAACATATTTCTTCACTCTGCCCTTATCTCCTGATAAAGTACATTGATCTTTGACATGTAATCTCTCAAAAAAACTATAGTCCTCTGGCGTCTCCCGGTGGTAATAAAAGCATTTATAAAAAGCCAAGAGCGCCCCGCGGTTAACCAGCCAATAAAAACAGAGCTTCTTACTTTTCACCCCCCAACCCACGCCCCCGCCTGTCAGCCCGCAGCGAGCCCCGCAGCAGCTGCGCAGGTTCTTGTTGAAATAATTTCAAAGCGATGCAAAACTGTTTTGTATGTGACACAAATGTATTAAATATCCCTTCTTCATCCCTGCTCTGAACTTTTATTTTGTTTTTTTTGCCAAAAGTCAAGTGATCGCTTCTTCCCCTCCAGACCTGCACTGACAGATATGAGGAAGTGGATCAATTTGTCACGAGCGAATTAAATCATGTCCAACGTGGCTGTGTGAAGCTCTGCAGGTTTCAGGGTGTTTTTGTTTTGCTGGACCAGTGGTCCATGTTTTTATTTTATTTTTTAGAAGGTTTTATTAACACATAATTCACAGAACATTGCAGCGCAGAAACGGGACATGTAGAGGAGGCGGAGCATTCCAGGCTGCTGCGCGAGTGAGGTGGAGCTGAGCTCTGAGTGAGGAGGAACCAGAAACGTGTCTCTGTTCAAAATGTTTCTAAGTGCCAGCGTGTTAAAAAACTGCATACTGAGCCTTTAACTAACGAGACACTTGGCTTGCCATATCAAGCCATCTTCGTCTTGATCCGGAACTCCTGGAGCAAACGTCAAATCAGCTGCATTTGACCATTAAAGTGCATTTATTCAGGAAAAGTTAGACTGAGACCTTTACTATTATGTAGAGCAAGCAATTGTTTTTAGGTGGTTATCTTGTTAAATTTTGAAAAAATGCACAGCGAGTCGTCCGTCTGCGCGCTCCCACAACCGCAAATCAATTTTTGAAATGCAGCTGATTTGACCATTGAAGTTAATTTATTGAGGAAAAGTTAAACTGAGACACACATTTGCCATAATGTTGATCAAACAATAAAAATAAAAAAGTGTTAATCTTGTTCAATACTTGTTGAAGTCCTCCAGTGCACTCCCATGGCAGCCAATTAATTTTTGGCACAACACCAGTCCACATTTCAGGTGGTCAGCAGTGACGAATAACAAATGCAACACGTCAGCAGTGACGCATAATAGATATGACATGTATGGTGAAGTGACTTATTTATGCCCCCCCCCCACACACACACACACACACACTTTATTAGACAGATTGGGACGTGGGACTGATGCGACGTGTACGGTAGCAAGTAAGGTACTCCGTTTGTGCCTGGGGACTGGATCTTTGGAATGGACCAGTCTTTACTGTAATGTATTTTGGGGTTTGAAAGCCACTGGGACGTCATGTTTAGAAAATAAACGTTGTCGCAGGAGTTCGTTAAGATACTTAAATTATTATTTTCAGACAAATCACTATCTGAAAGGCAGCATTTAAAAAAATGTTTCAAAAGCTAAGAATTAAAGCTCTGTTGAAAGGTGACAAACCCGTAATTTTTTTTTTTATTTTTTTTTAAAGCCCTTAGGTTATAGGAGCTTGTTTTTGAGTTTAGTTTGAATGGTTTTAAACATACCTTTTTGACAGAGTTGTTGAGTTTAAACCTTGTTTATGTAAAGCAGCTTTACAAGCAGTTTCAGTACTAGAATATCCTTTATAATAACAAGTCAAATATTTTTAAAATAAAATGTACAGTGGATGAAAACAGATTCATGTTTAAATTTAATATTATGAACCACATGTTGGATCGTACCACAGAGTTGTGCCTCCAAGTGAGTATGGTGAGTCGATGTTGGTGCTCATTAAGCTGCTGTTTGACGTCAGAACTTATGCGTCTGGACTGACCCTCCAGCATGATCAGGATGGGTTGCTGACATATCTCCAACAAGTGCAGAAAGCCTTCTCTGCAAAGGAAAATGCCACAGTGCATCAGAAACACAGCACACATGCAACACTGACCTCATGTGGTGCTTTTATATAATGTAGTAACAATTTTACTCTTATAAAATCAGATTTTTAGCTTTTTCCAATATAAA
>JBBPBX010011725.1:0-12998 GCA_038048925.1 Garcialebias charrua
ACACAAAACATTGCTGACACACATAAATTGAGCAACAAAATATATTAGTTGCCTTTTCAGTTTTATTAGTGAATGAGAATGAGAGCAGGTGTATTCTCAAGATGGACGGATTAACAGAGTTTAACGAATGTTCTCCCGATGAACTCACCCTGAAGGTGAATCTCACTGAACTGAAACACCTGGGCTTTTCTGAGCAATTTTACACAAAGTCCTAAAAAGCATCATTTACCTAAAGTTTGTGAGGGAAAACATGGCATACAGAAGAAAATGCTAAGGCCTTGATAGGTTCAGTTCTTGATAAATCTGCTGAAGGGCAGATCTGATCATGAGTGATGTTTACTGTTGTTTACTGGTAAACAAAGCGACAGCAGTGTCTCGTGTGTCAGTGCTGCTGTACATGTGGCCCAGCTGCTTTTTGCGTATCCCATAATGCAATGTGTGCATGTGCCTCTTTCTTTAGCAGGTTGCTCATCCCTCTTGAAGGCCTGATGTTAAAGGTGAAACCTCTTATCCGTGTGCTTTGCAGAATTTGACCAAAAGCAGCCAGGCCCCCCGCTGTCGGGGTCCAGTGAAAACACGATGCTCGGTGGAGAAGAGACACGCCGAGAGAAAAAGAGCAAAACACGAGAAGAGAAGAAGATGACACAGACAGTCACAGCAGGGGGGCCTGCTGCTCTCTGAATTAGATTGTCAATGAATCTCATTAGCATGGCTTCTCTAATCAGCAGCCACAAATGTTCCACTGAAGGCCATCCACTCTGCTCCACCACCTCCTTCCTCTCAGCTTGATTCCTACAATGCATAAATCTACCATTCATTTCCCCCTTTCCCCCATCTAAAGGGTTTGAATTAAAATCTTTGAGCTTTCTGTTTCCATTATGTCCAGTGGGTCTTCTTTTCATGTGCAGCACAGCAGGCTGCATGTTAAAGATATCTACGGCTTGTTTTCCATCATTTCCACCCGGATATGCAGGGGGATGAGTCCAACAATGTTCAGTCAGCCAGTGGGAAGAGTGCTCATACTGAAAACATTTTATTTTATTCAAAGTGACAGCTTACAAGATAAAAACAGGCAAATTAATTCCAAAACTTCAGGGTGTAATGCTCAAGAGGCCAAAAATACAATAGTTTTGTGAATTTATTCTTGGTTTCCTTTAGATTTCAATGATTCCTGTAGTTTAAAAACAGAGAGCTGGTGCTCCAAAATGAATACACCAAAAGTGATGAAGGTGAAAAAAATGTAAAAGTTGGGATTTTTGTATAAAATTTTGGTTTTGTTAATATGAATCATTGGGTTTCTCATGTTTTTGCATGCATAAGCAGTTTTAACACTTTGATTGAGATCTCGCTATACTCATTTGTCCAAATGTCAAGATTCAAGGTGCTTTATTATTCACATCACATGTGATACATGAGGTGGAACAAAACTGTGTACTCAAGGTCCCAGTTACACCCAACAATAGCAAAAATACTGTATAAAGTATAACAAAGAAACTGTAGATAAAGATCTAAGAAATACACTACACACTAATAATGTAATATAATACTGTGTATTAAACAGCTGTCTGAACATGAGGCTGTTGTGTGAGGAGATGGGTATGAATACGGTAGCTTATGGGTAAGAAATCTGAAAGTTATGAATCATAACTCATGTTCCCTGAAGGAAGGGAACGAGGTGCAACATAAATGCTATAGGAAATTGCGCTCCGCGTGATTACCTCAAGGAATACAATCACGCCTTTATGGCAGGGGCTGTCAACGTCGCACCAGAGGCCCCGCCCTCTGGGTACTGTTGTGAAATAAAATTGTTTTTGTCTTCATGTTTCATTTGCTCCTTTGCTACAAGTTGATGCAAGCAGTAGCATATCTTGTTTGGCAAGTGTTTGTGCAAAACAACTACAGGAACTTTCCACTCAACCTTGAGGGGTAAGAAGAACATCCTTGTGTTTCCGGTCTGGCAAGTGTTTGTATGAGCAGGGACTTTCCACTCAACCTAGAGGGGTAAGAAAAACATTCTTGTGGCATGAGTTTAGGTATCAGTCGAGGATAGAAAAACATTCCTGTAGCATGAGCTTAGGGATGGGCAACAGTGGAGAATATAAGAAGCAGACTTCCTCCTCCAGAGAAGCAACGCAGGAACAAGCTACGAGGGAGAAACTCTCAGGTTGTATGTCTCTTTGAATGTGCATTCAAATGTCTTTTTCTTTCTTTCCCTCTGTCCCCACTCTTTATCCCGGGTTCCCTTTTAAACAAATATAATGGCTGTTAGAAATAGAACAAATGTATTCTGTGACTTTTTAAACTTATGAATAATTAAACTGGTTTTTGGAACTTTAAATTATGTGCGTTTGTCGTATTTTAAGTGTATCTTTCCTTTTTTATCCGAAGTGAACCAAACAACGAATTCTGGGGCGAATAAGAATACAAAGCCAACAGTACTTAAGCCGCTGACGCCCATCCATCGATCTCCAAAATGCACTTCACCGAGCTTTCAGCATTGAAAGGGCCAGGTATGTTGCACCTCGTTCCCTTCCTTCAGGGAACATGAGTTATGGTGCATAACTTTCAGTTCCCTTATCAGTCATGTCACTAGGTGCAACATAAATGCTATGGGAACGTAATTCAATCACGCCCTTGAAATGCTCAGTAAAATGCATGTTTATGTGAACGTCCGCATTTATTCAGCAGGCATCTAAAGGCTGCTTTCTACTGTGTGAGAAAGGACAGCCTGAGTGACATCACACGCAATAACATCCAAACTGTAATGCTTTGCAAACTTGTTCATTGAGCTCCAGTTCGCAGCAGCACAGATATCTGCAACTGGTACACCCTTGAACAGTGACCACGAGGTGGTCAAGCCCCGAGTGGAGTGGGCACACACTCCAGAGGGCACCTGTTGACCTTTGCTACTGTACGCCCTTTTAATGGCCTCAGTCACCCAGTGTGAGAGGCGCTGCTTTGATAGGGCCTTTCCTGTAGCTGGTGCAGCAAAGCACACAAACAGTTGATTTGTTTTTCTCCATTCGGCTGTTCTCTGCATGTAAGTGCTTAAAGCTCTCACGGGGCAGAGAGCCTTCAGCCTTTCCTGTTCCTGAGTGAGGACAGGAGCAGGTAGAAAAGAAGAGAGATCAAAGTCCAGACTTCTGGGGTTTAAAGTCAAAACCTTGGGGATATATGCAGGATTAGGCCTTAGGGTGACCTTTGACCCATCAGGGACAAACCTGGTACACATTGGATGTACGGACAAAGCATGGAGGTCACCCACATGTTTTACCGAACAAAGAGCCAGGAGAAGAGCAGTCTTATAAGATAATAAATCTATCTTAATCTCACTCAGTGGTTCGAATGGGGGGTCACAGAGAGCCCCCAATACCATACTAAGATCCCAATCAGGGGTCAAGATCATGCTGGGGGTCTCTTCCTTAGCACGCCCTTCATAAATCTTATTATGAGCGGGTGGGCGTCAGGCGTCCTGCTCCCCCAGCCCACGTGACAAGCTGAAATAGCTGATAGGAACACCTTAATCGTTGAGAAAGAGCGACCTTTCTCCAACAGGTCTTGAAGAAAGGTGAGGAGCTGGGCCAAGTCACATGAATAAGAAATAATATTTCTTTCTGTGTACCAAGCTTCAAAAATATGCCATTTCCGGGCGTAGAGAGACTGTGTTGACACAGCTCATGCGTTTTGAATGGTATTTACCACGTTCTCGGGCAGGCCTGAGGCCACCAGCTTGTTCCTCTCCGCCACCAAGCTGAAATTTGCCACAGTTCTCAGCCTAAGTGGCAAAACTGTTCCTTCTGGTGACGTGGAGGATCCCTGAAGATGAGCAGGTGGTGGAACCAGCTCTCCCTCAAGGGCCCTAATTTCTGTGGTCCCTTGAAGGTCAACCAGGTTAGGGAGAGGGCCTTCCTGCAGATGTACTGCCATACTACTCTGATCGAGAGTGTTTGGAGGCAGAGGCAATCTGCTGTCATTATTAGACAAAAGTTGAACAGAATGTCTGTTTTTCCTCTTTTTGTTGGGGGTCATGGATCGGAGGGGTTGCAAGTTTAGTAAACGAGCAGATCTCCTGACTCCAGCCCGTTTCCTGGTTGGGTCAGCACAGTGAGCGTGGTCACACACTGTAGGATCACTGTTTGAGCATGGCGTGTCGCCCATTGAGAATAATGGTACAGTCACACCAAGCAGCGTTTTGAACCTCCAAAAAGCTCCTCACGCACGCAAGTGGACGCGCTACCCAGTGTTGTCCAAACTGTAGTGTTGCGGCGGCTTCGTGGCTGTGGCGGCGGGGTGTGGGAGGAGCTTACCGGTATACAGAGTCCTGCGCACAGAGTCACTGCACTCCGCCAGGCGAGGAGCCTTTTATTTCCGTCTCTGTCGAGCAGACTTGACTGGTCGTGAAGGAATTGTCGCGAACACACAGCTACAATGAGTTTCTCTTCCATAGTCCACGAGCTCGCGGGTCTTTTCTTTTTTTTTCCGACAAACAATACGTCACATAGTGCGCGCGCACCCTCGTTTCCGCGTCACATAGGGACTCTCCCACTGCCCCCTCTCTTCTCCCCCCGACTCTCCCTGATTGGTTGACACACCAACCAATCAGGTGGAGTTGAGCGGCGTTTGAAAGTTTGAACCGCGAAATCTTCAGCATGGTGAAGGCTCGGTTTGGAGGTGGAAGCCGGTTCACGTGCACGAAAAAACGCTTCTCAGCACGCTCAACACGCACGCGACCTGACGCCAGACGCCAGGAGGTGCCTGGAAGCGCGTCCACCATTGACTTTACATGTAAACTGGACACTTTGGAGGTAAAAACGCTGCTTGGTGTGACTACACCATAAGGAGACAGCTTCAGCATGAGAATGTGGAGATGGTCCTTTGTGTTGAGCAGACTTTAGATTGGTTGGTGACAGAGAGTTCAGTCCTCTTCGATTAAAGGGAAGAGGAGTCTGATTTAGCCCTGGTGCTATTTCTGTTCTGCACTGAGTGTTTACACACGCTACAGTTTCATCACAACTGCCTTTGTGAACGTGTGATACTGGTGTTGGCCTGCGGGCTTCTGCCGTGGCCCCCCGTCCCTTACTGGCATCCGATGAATAGGTGGCCAGGAAGGTGGGTCGTCAGATTCTGTCGGCGCACCCCTGGAGCGCAGACGTGTCACGGGTTTGTTTGATTTGTGTATTGCCGGCCCCGTGGTTTAGAGCAGGGGCTGGAGCCCGTGACCCCCCCTCACCTGTCTTTGTGAGGAGTGACGGGCCTGCTTGCAGGTGCCTCTGGGCCTGTCTGTTGCAGACAGAACCGAGGCACCCTGCTGAGGCTTATCGATTAGGCTAACACCCCGTGAGCCGTGAAGGAGGGGGGGATGATGGCCCCCGCCCTTTATATCGGCTGGAAGAACAGAAGGGACTGTTCTGCTGATGTTACTGTGTTTGTTTGTTTTTTGTTTGTTTGTGAGTCAAGAAAACAGAGAGGGGCTGTTTTTTGAGCTTTATTCGTGCTTATGTGTAACGACATATTTGACTTTATGTCACTCACAGCAGAAAGAACATGATTTGTGTCTGAAACAAAGTCACCAGCTTTTTGTACCGTGCTACAAATAAAGTCTGGACGTGAAAAGATCATTTCCCGTACCGCGTGGGCGGGTGATCGTGTAAAGTCAAGAAGCGGGCCTGGTTCATCAGGCACGCTTCTGCCTGGTGTCCCGATTCGCCGAGGAGGCTCTGTGTCGGACCGCCTGGCGGAACAAATCTGTTTTTACTCCAGGCGTGTTCGGTCCGGGGTGGGCCCGGCGGTGGTCTCTGCCGGTGCTCGGCCTCGTTTGCCGGCCGCTTTTGCGGTGGGGCACGTGTGGCTGAGTGGTGTCGAGGCTGCGGTGCTCTGCTCCCAGCTGACTCCCTGGGGGGAGGGGGGAAGGCTCTCCTCCTGGGGATGCCCACCTGGAGAGCTTCAGCCTGTTTGCGCCTCTGGTCCAGCCTGGTCTGAATTCGATCCAGCGCTTTTCTAAAAAGTCCCGTCGGTTCTATCGAATGGTGGAGAAAATGAATTTTCGGTCCCTCCGGGAGGTCAGTTAGGGTCATCCACAGATGCCGTATTACGATGACCACCTCAGCCATACCTCTGCCTTGTGCAACAGCCGCTGTCCCCATCATGCAGAGCACAAAGTCTGTTGCCCTGCGGGCTTCATCCACCAGCTCGGCGGCAGCTTGCTTGTCTGTCGTTACCTGGAGCTCCTGTAGTTTTTCAGCCAGGTACGCTTGCATCATGGCGGATGCGTTCATTGCGCGCGCCGCGAGGCCCTGAGCTCTGTAGCATTTCTCAAGCAGAGAAGCCGAAGCTTGACAGGCTTTGCTGGGGAGAGTTGGTTTTGTCCCAGATGACTTGGGAGCCAGATGAGACGCCAGCGTGTCCTCAATTTGAGTTACATTGGCTATTCCCACTTCATCCATCCCGTCCACGTCGAGAAACTGCGAGAGTGGCAGTAGCATGGGAGCTCTGGGCTGAGGCCAGGTGCGAGTCAGCTCTGTGAGGAAGTCCAGAAAGACGGGCATCCTTTGCCTCGCGGCGGCCTGCTGCTTTGAATAAAAATAATTTCCTGCCAACCTCGTGACTTGTTGACGAGGTGGAGGCCATGGGATCTGTAGTACGTCCTCTGCTCTGTGACACAAGTCGAACAGAGCAGGGATGGAAAAGTCAGTCTCCGGGAGCACAGGCACCAGGATGCGGGAGAGGTCTTCTCCCTGTTCCTCGTATTCGACGTCGGCGACATCCGCAGAAAATTCACCTGAGGCTGAAATCGGGATCTCGTCCTCGTTCATCATGCCTTGAGTGTCAAATTCGGCTGTTAAGTCCACCATGGGAGCCAGCACATATGGGGTGTCGCCGCATTCGACTCGGGTGCTGTCATCCAAAGCCATGCTCTCGAGCTCCGGCGTGGGAGTCAGAGGCTCAGTAGTGTCCGGGTCTGCTGGCGCCGCAGCAGCCCCCATGGCCTTGGCAACGAAGTCCGCCCGGTGCCTCCTCACTACCTCCAGCATCTGGCTGCAGTGTGGGCAAGACTCGGGCGCGTCCAGCGCCATTTTGCATGCAGCATCCCCAAGCAGACGGGACAGGCCTTGTGGGTGTCCATCGCTGAGAGGGAAAAACCGCATCCGCTGGGGCAGGCGCGCGAGGTTGGGCTTGCCGTTCTGCTGTTCTTTTTTGGAAGTCTTGTCTTTCGCTTTCCTTTCTCCAGAGGCATGTCCGATATAAGACGAGCGAGTCCTTCCAAGATCTTTTTTCTTTTTATTTGAGACGTCTCCTCTGTCGCGTCGCTTTCGCTGGCTAGCCTGCTACGAATTAGCAGAGGTAGCGGTGTGACGCAGTTAGCACCATCGAGCGAAGCAGTCTGCGGAAAGAGGAGAAGAAAAAACTTTGGGGTTAAGGAAAAATGTGCCGGACTAGCTTTCGCTAGCCCAGCAGTACGCATGAATAATTCTCTGTACGCCCTGTGTAGGGAGCAAGCTCACCTCTGGTCGAGCGATGAAGCAACAGAGAAGTCCCGCGAAGAGAGAGAAAGTTCAGGTTTAAGCGAGGTGAAGGCCAATAAGAGAAGCTACCTACCCGCAGTCGCCGAATTCATGGGTCTCCCGCCCCGGAGACCGTGCTGCGACTGTGGGGACGGCATTTCCGCACTAAAATAAGGAAATCCATTAGCGCACCTCGCGTTAAAGGGTATCGTAAATACAACGTGGCTCACTGTACTGACTATTCCCTTGTCGTCGTACCTATTAGTCGTCGAGTCTATTTCACTGTTTAGTGGTTAATTTCACAGTAATGTCACTAATAGGACTAATTCTTAAGTACTCTGATTCGGAGTCCCATCTTCTACAAGGAGTCAGATCAGGAGTTGGAGGAAGGACTCCCCTTACCCCGTTTTTCACACACACGACCTTGTAGAACTGTGCAGCCTTCATCACTCTCTGCAGAGCTTTTCTTTCTGCAACTGTGCAGCCTCCATGCCACACGTTTATGCTGGAGCACAGGATGCTCTCCACTGCACACCTGTAGAAGGAGGTGAGGACTGAGCTACTCAGACCAGCTCGTCTCAGCCGTCTGAGGAAGTAGAGTCTCTGATGACCTTTTTTGATCAGGCTGGTGGTGTTGTTGCTCCAGCTGAGGTTGTCATTCAGGTGTACACCCAAGTACTTGTAGCTGGAGACCACTTCCACCGCAGATCCTCCTATCTGCAGGGGGTCTTTGTTTTCAGCTCCTCGCATGCTGTATTTCATTAGCACACCTGCAATAACCCATCTTCCTATGCTATATGTAACCTGTGGAGTGGCATCATCAGAAATGTTTATTCCTCCACATTAGATGGTAAAGAGATCTCAGCAAAAATCATTGGCGCTAGTGGAGAATACTCTTTAAATATGCTAAACATTTTGAAGGCACGACAAGGGGTCAGTACTTTAAAAATTGGGACATTTTAGGTGTAAAAGACTGGGACAATGATTTAGAAATGATGCTGTGATATTGTGCAGTGAAAAGTCTAGCAGCATCTCTTTTGTGTGTTGATGTGCATATAGCTGGTGTTAGCTACCAGTGCTGGTGCAGCTGTCCAGGATGAGGTGTGCAGGAACTTCAAAGCTATTTCCTTTAGTGCAGTCAAACTTGCCCAGAGACATTTATCTAAATTTTCTTGAGTCCCTCCCTACACAAGGAGAATTTGCCCAGTTTTGCATATCAAGGCCTCTGTGCTTATTCAATCCATAAAAGTGTTGGAATATACAGAAAAGGAAATTGAATGTTTTCAAGTCTTTGAGCCATGTAACGGTGCAAGGACAGCTAACATGCACATCTGTGTGGAAGATTTTTTTTCATTCAACCTTTATTTAGTCAGGTTAATCCCATTGAGCATTGAGGACTCATTTACAAGAGAGACCTGTAGATATCAAACATAAGACTCTTTGTCTGGCCTTGGAGAATGGAGTGTGTGAGCCACATTAAGAATATACATTTTATTCATAGTCTTTATTTTTGATTGTGCAGACTAATAAACCCTTTTAATTTGAATTTATAATGTAAGTAAGCTACCATGTTATACTGTCCACCTCTTATTTGAGCATTCAGGACTAGCTTCACCACTATTCCTCTCTTCCTGCCAATTTAGACCTTGGATTATTTTTCTGAAGCAGTGGAATGGGAGGTTTGGTTCATCTCTTTGACAAATAGTAAATCATATTGCTTAGCACAAGTAAAATTGCTGAATGTAGGAAGAAATTTCCATATTTTCATTGGAATTCTACGAGACAATTACCCAACAATGTAAAACGCTTGCATCCAGTTGTGGATAAGAGCTCAATCAGTTCTTTAACATAAGCTGCACAGGTTCATTACTTCTTAATTTCCTTCAAGTTAGCAGTTTTTCTGTGGTCTCTTTTTGTGTCTTGCTGTCTAGTCCTGCCATTTTACTTAAAAATAACTCTTTGCTCCTAAACTTACCTTCATTTGGAACCCCTCATCAGTTCTTGAACAAAAAGGCCCATCAAAAATGTGTTTTCTGAAATTTTTGAAAAAACAAATTTTCTTTTTTTGTTGTTGTAAAACTAAGGTGTGGCCTCATACTGGGGTGTTTCTTTTCTATACATATCCTTAATGAGACTTGCAGGCATGCAGAAATATGAGCAAGAGCAATTTATATTTGACTTTCCTCTGAAAAATGTGCATGGCATGAGATGAAACGAGGCAGAGACACATGCTCAAATCATTCCCCCCACCACACATTCATTCTTTAATCATGACCAAAGCCTGCCGGTGTTGGGAAATCCAAAAACTGTTCACCATCAAAAGGAACTGACACAGACTCGTCTCCTGTATCTTTCCAGAATCGGACAGAGATTAATGGGAGCGACTGAAGCTTCTTTACCCCAAAACCTCAAACCCAAATACCCTCAACCTGTTCATACTGCAAGTCTCTCCTCTTCTGTCTGAGCTCTGGAAAGGGCTGACTGCAACAGTTCTGACATGTCTTCAGGTCCACAATGAGAAACTCTGTCCTATAACTCCTCTCTTCTCTTTTTTTTATTTCAACATTCTTCAGCTATTTGGAGCAGCATTCTTAGTTTTGTGAGCTCTCAGGGTGTGTTTCTGGCACTGCATGTGCAGATAGGATAAATAAATTACACGCAGACCCTCCAGAGAGCCAAGAAACCGACTGGAACGAGCAAAGAGGGAATAGGAAAAGACATCTGGTGAAGGCCCTGGAGTCTTTCTAGGCAGGGAAAACGACTTGTGGAGGACGGTTATTATAAGACAATGAGTTCTGGAGGTAAATGAGATGGATCTTCATAGGCTGATAAACATAATGAAGGAATTTACTGAGCAAATGTGTACAGAAGCTTCCACAGCCATGAGTACTTGGTCCTGCAGCTGGTCAGAACTGTCGCTGGTGATGCACCCTGAACAGGCCTCCAGCTTTTAAAGGAACACACCTGAGACTGACTAATTTAGAGTTATAAATTGGTAATGCTTACAACTGCAGGAGAAATATGAAGCAGCTGGAGGAAAAAACACACAGGAAGAGGAGGAGGGTCAAACAATTCTAACACAGGACCCAACCATCAAAACAGAGTTGAGGAAAATACAAATGGAGTAAATCATCCATCCATTATCTTTGTCTGTTTCTTCCTTTTCAGGTCGTGGGGGGTCAAAGGTGTCCATATCCAGCAGTTGTTGTGCAAGAGGTGGGGGACACCCTGGACAGGTCTCCATTCCATCACAGGGACACATAGAGACAAACAAGACCAACCATTCACTCACTCTCTCTCTCACCTACAGACAATTTAGAGGTGGCAACCAGCCTAACTTGCATGTTTTTGGTCTGCGGGAGGAAACTGGAGTACAGTACCTGGAGAAAACCCACACATGCAGGGGGAGAACATGCAGCCACATTAAATAATAAACAGATCTAAAATTAGCTGTGTTCTTAGATTATTGGGAGTGGACAAAGCTAAAAAAAAAATCCAAACTATACAGTAGTTCCTTGTTACTTTGCGGTCAGTTTATTGCGGACTCACTCTATCGCGGTTTTTCAAAAGAAGATTGAACATGAGACAAATTGGCTGATTGATGGATGAGCCGCACGATCGGCATGGACTTTTTATTTTAAATGAATTATTTTAAATTATTTAACACTTGCTGCACCATTGTGCACCCCATACTGCAGGATGAACTTCATGCTGCAGCTGATCAGCTGTTCAGTGTGCAGAGTGGAGAAGTGGGCATGGCCAAGAGTGCTTGCAGATGGCTGAGAGCAGCAGAGGCAGAGAGCTGAAATATGAAATTCTGGGTCTTGTAGAGCGTTTAGAGTTTAGAAACATTGTTTAGAATATCGCAAGAGTGTGGGAAGGGTTTAAAATGCCATATANTATATATATATATATATATGTATATAAATACTCAAATAAAATACTACTTACTACTTGTACTACTATTCCTACTTGGCAGTTTTCACTTGTTGCACTTCAGGGTACTGATCCCCCACAATAAAAGAGGGACTACTGTATATTAGTTATCAGCATTATCCTTCCCCTCCCAAAATCGGTATCGACGATATCCAAAATTTCTGTATCAGCCATGCTCTACAGATAACACATGGGATTGCATAAGTGGGTGATAAAATGTAAATCTAAAAGTAAAGCATTTGATTTGTACATTCTTTAATGGTTTATATTAAGTTGTAATTTGTTTAACGATATATATTTTAGTTTAAAGTTTATTTTTCTTTATTTCTGCCTGGTTTATTGGCTGTGTGTGTGTAAATGTGTCTGCAGTCTTTATCTGTCTGTTAGAAAGATGTGAATCACTGGCAGATTTTAAATAAACTTCAGAAAGTTAATAATTAGATGTCCATCTACAGTCAGATACCATTTGGAAGTAACAAAAACCTTTAGCAAACCCTAAAGTTTAATTTGTAAACTTTATTGATTTTATAAATAAGAGGGAAAAAAAAGGATATTTATGTACAGTAGTCCGTCATTTATTGTGGGTCTTAAATTCCGAGACACCCCCCACCACCACACAGTAAGTGAAAATATGCAAAGTAGCCACATTATATATATTTTAGTATTTATAAATATTTTAAGGCTTTATAAACCATTCCTACCCTTGCAATGTTCTAAACTTTTAAACCTACATAATTAACACTAACACATAACACTAACATACGTACAGTACACACCAGGCTCTGCAGAGCAGGAGCGGCTCAGTTCCTCTCCAACTAGAGATGGAAAAAGTCCCGATGGGCTCCGGAAACAGCGGTGGACCTTCAGTGGCGCGTCCCCGCTTGGAAGTCCTCGTGGGCTGACTAGAAGCTCCCAGGTTCACCTCCGAGTCTGAGGACCTGGTTCTGCGCAGCCAATCAGTGCTCGAGTGACATGGCACAATGCTCAGCTTATTAAAGCGTCTTGTCCTGACTTTATTTCTTTCTTGTGATTCTTACATTTGTAAAGTTTAATTTTCTTAAGGAAATGTGTCCAAGGGACGTGACTAAAATCTTTTTTTTTTCCTTTTATAGATGGCCTCCCTTCTCACCTTACAGCCATCCTCTTCACACCATTATGATGTTTTTATAGGATAGAAAGAAAGGAAAGCCAGAAAGTAAGACTACAAAACATAACAATTATCCACAAAAAGAGCACAAGGCAAACACACCCGACCGCCGTCTGCAATCCTGCGAAGTACATGACAGAACCCAGCAATAAAACACATATGCATAAAAGAGACATAACATCCATGACTTTGCATTAGATTTCTATAAATATACTGTACCTACAAATATATATATACATACATATACATTCATATGCAGTCACATACCCATCTACATATCTACATATGATATCTACATATACATCCCGCATCCATTTGTGTGTGGTTGTGAGCATGCATAAGTGAATAAGGCTTCTCTAATATAATAATAATAATAATAATAATAATAATAATAATAATAATAATAATAATAA
>JBBPBX010011726.1:4783-55390 GCA_038048925.1 Garcialebias charrua
TCAAGAACATGGAATAGTGTTGCTCTGGGCACAGTTTCTGACTTTGTGACTTCTTCATGGAGCAACTCGAAGGGTACAGCCAGCTGCCTGACAGAATGGTAAAAAAAAAAGGAAAACATACATAGTGTAATTCTTGTGTTAAGCAAATATTTCTTTCAAATACGATTTGAACCAATTTAGCTGATGTGCTGCCCAGTGTTTGGTGATATTTTATCTTTGGCCCAAAGCAAAAGATGTTTACGAGTTAACTCTCTAAAAGAAACTACCTGTCAACCAGATAAATTATTACGAAAAAAGGAAGCCTCCTCTTTCTTGCTTCCAGATTGTTGTGAAGAAAAACAGCAACCGTGAGCTAAGAAAAAAAAGTGAAAAATAAAAAAAAAGAGGTGACATTTTGAGCTCTGAAGGATAATATTTCATTTGTACCAAGTCTCGGCACAGGACGGGCTTGGATGAGGACTGGGGAAGGAAGAGGAGCAAAGTGCAGTAAAATGGATGAGGGTGGTGGGAGGGAGTGGCTGGGCTTTTATTATAGCTCTCGGAAAGTAGGAACTCAATCAGTGGCCAGGCGAGGGGCCCATTGTCCCGGAGTGTAATGGGAACTGTGAGATTTTATTAAGAGAGAGCAATTGCATGTGCTCCTCATCAGGGTTTCCATTGTGGCATTGGTGGTCACATTGACGTCCGGGGAAGATAGAAACAAGGTATTTACTGTCTCACATTCGGGAGAATAGACAGCGCCCAGAAATAGGGTTCCACTTTGACGAAGGAGGCTCTGTTACCTATAATTGTCACAGCATTCTCTTGTTCAATCTGTTTCCATCCTCGTTCCTCTCATTCAGTTCTTTTTTTTTTTCTAAGCCATTCTCTCCTCACTCTAATTCATTTGCTTGTTCTTTCATTTTTCTCATTCTCAAATCTCTCCGTCTGGCATTGAGGTTGAACTATATGAACAGAAAATCGTCCTCAGCGATTTTTGTCTTTGTGGTGATTGCATGCACAGCAGTGGGACGAGTGGAGAGGATGGTGTGGGAGGACAGCACTGTGAGAGGGTGTGTCAACCTGACTAGAGACGGGCCCGTCTCTGTTGGTTTAGGCCTGTCAAAGTAGGAACTTCCAGTACAGTGTCTAAATTCAGCACCATCGCTTTTCAGTTTTTCGTCTGTCAGTGTAGCTAACCATCCAAAATGCACCTTACTGTTGATTGTATTTGTGCACAGTTAGATTTTTAAAGTACAAATTTAGCTAAAACTCAGTTAGAACCCCCCAAATCACATATCATTTTGCTGAGGAAGAAAACTCAAATGTAAGTTTCTCTCCAACAATGGCTGCTGAGAATGTCACGTTTGGCGATACACATGGGCCCAGGACTTAAATATTCTACGTTTCTAGGTAAATTTTAATCTAATACTGAAAGCATATAAATGATGAAACCAATTCATTCAACCTTTATTCATACGTTTATCTCATTGAGTCACGAGGACTCATTTTCAAGAAAGACCTGTAATTATGTGCCAATGTATTCAGTAATGTAATGAAGACCTAACAAATGGTCATTTGTTAACTGATTGGGTAATTGTTGTCCTAAAATTAAATTAAAGGAACGTTACTGAAACTGAAAAATTATTTTACTGGTTGAGCGTCACAACTCACAAGTGGATACTCTGTGGGGTAATCAAATTATTGGAGGAAAAATACATTTGTGGCTTTTCTGGAGTCCTGATATCAAAACAGTTTCAAATATTTTGAAGCTAAATGGTTAAGTTTGAAACGTCCAATATGAGTTTTAGAGCTCTTAGAGCCAGTGCAAGTAAGGACTCTCATTCAAACACTTGTGGAATTTTATTTTAAGAATGTATATGATATTTTGATCACATTGCCATACTTTTTAATCTTGGAAAAAACTAAATGTGTGGTTTTGGCCTAACTTTTATATTGTTTAGGTCTGAGCATCACTTAGTTGGTTATACTGTATATATTTATAAAAAAATCAAAAAGGAAACAAATAAAGAAACCTTGTAGGTTGGGCTTTGATTAATTTTTTAGAAAATCAGTCACAACTACCATATTTTCGGGCATATAAGTCACACCTTTTTTCCTAATTTGCATGCCCTGCTACTTATAGGGCGAAGCGACATATTAATGGATTTCCCCCCATATTTTTTAAACATTTTTTTTCTCACAAACTGTAAAACATTGGCAGCAGCTTACCAGTCATGTTTGCCTTACCTTACTTGAATTTGTTTACCAATTTACAGTAAAATAATGACTTTTTTTTAACTGTAAACTAAGTAAATGATTTTGTTTTTGTTTTTTCATGTTTGAGTTTATGTACAAAGTACTAGTCCATAATTCGAATTGAGTGCCTGAAAACATTTTCCTTGAAAAGTCAGATATCCCTGCCCTTTTGCCATTTGCCTACATTACAAAGAGGACTGGAAAGTACCTGCACCCTCAGAATAAATGTTCAAATTATTACGTAAGGATAAGAGGGAAATGGAAAATGAGATTTGGTCTTTTAATTAAGAGCAAGGTCACAATTGAAATGTAGGGTTAGAGTGCACCAAATTGGATTCAACCCTAAATTCCTGCGATGTGAGATTAGATAGCTGTCCAATCAAATCAGATTTATTTTTCTTTACAGTATTTTGATTTGAGAACAAACTGATTCCACCACTAGTACCTAAAGTGTATTTTAAAGGCAATTGTGATGGTAATATTCAACTAAATATGCAGGTATCATCCTTCATCGTCCCAATCTGGCTTTGCTCTAATTAATCTAAACTTCTTCTTCTGTGGTATTGTGCAGCCACTATACTGCCTCTCCATCACAGCCAATCTGATAAAGGGATGAGGGAGGATATCATGTGTTCCTCACACAAATCCTGCCTGTAATCCGTACATTGTTGTTGTTCTACTTCCCTCACTGTAATCTCTTTTCGAGTCCATTCTGTCCAGCCCCCTCAGTTCACAAAATATGCCATATCAAACATCCGTGCACAGTTTGAGGAAGATGTAGAAAGTGAAACGAGACTGTTAACGGAAAGAAAAGAAAAAAGTCTCATGAAGTTCTGGGTTCATTGTGGACACAAGGGTGGCTGATAACCCTGCTTTGCGGGGTAATGCTGCCACACATGCTGACCATCTGATAATGAGGCAGGACAGAAGGTTCTAGGAGGGGTGAGGATTACATTCAGCAGAGTTAGGGACCAGCAGAAGCCCATGTGTGGTCCGGCTCGTAAAAATTCCATTTGACAACGGCACATCTAATTTTAAGGGCGGGATATTTCAAATAAATCATTACACACGCATTGTACTCCAATCAGCAGTTTATTTCTCTACCTTAAATCCATCAGCACCGCGAGAAACCCCAAACAAAGCTCTGCCAAATGTTGTTTTGTCTGTCATTTTTTTCTCTCCTGCCCCCTTCCCCCCTTCCAAGCTGGTTTGACTCATTCTGTAGTGTTTATTTTACTGTAGAGCACGCTCCATCTGTTGAGGTCTGTGGATGTGAAGTGATCGCTGTCGCACATAATTCCACTGATGCGAGTGGATATTTGTCAGAAGTGCGCCTACAGAATGAGCCACCTGAAGCATAGGTAAAGTGGCCTTCACACGCACACAACAACAGCACCAGCTTGTCCTCCAGCTCGCACTTGAAAACATGCGCTTCGTCTTCGGCTGACCATTATTTTTTACCTACATCCTGACAGTCCCAATCACACGTGGCGTCTAGGCTCATTAGCATCAACGATAAGCTTTGACAAAGGGAACAAAACCCCCTGCAAATGGATTCCAATGTGCTAAGAAACGTAGTGAATTAGGCAAACACTAAAAGGGTCATTACGGTGCTGCTGACATACACAATAAAACTGTAAGACACGGAGAGAAAATGCTGTTTCTGATGCGCTGAAAGGCACATGAGCATATTTTATGTCTCACATAAAACGCAATGGCTGCACAGACGTTTCTGTTTAGATTGGATCCTTGCCCGTGATTAACAAGAGAGGAGCCAGGTGTTGTTGAGCCTCAGGGTCAGCTTGGGGCTCTTCTGGCTGGGAGATAGTGGCAAAGCTCCACTGAACACTGTACACTTGACTGTATGCCACAGGATTCAATTTACAAGCTGCTGGTTTAAGCTGGCACAACAAACCACCCTGTTGTTTGCACCGGGATGCGCTGCCTGTTTGGGAGGCTTTTTGTCCTGCAGTTAACGAGCACTCTAGTAGGGGGGGGGAATGTGTAACGGTCGATTACAGCTGTGATAATGACAGACTCTTTGGTGTGATCAGAATGGTAAAAAAAAAAAATGTCCTCACTTGGAGGAAGGAAAACAAATGAAAACAAAACTCAGTTTGAAATCTTGTGGTTTTTATGTGACGTGCTGACAGTGGACTGAGAGCTTTCAGCGTGCACTTCTGTTATAAACAAGTGTCATGTGTGTCCAACTACATTTACACCTTAGGGCCACCGTAGTCCAACACCCCAACAAGCATCTCACGTGCCTTGATTCCCTCTCTAACACAGTGGTTCTCAAACTGGGGTCCCCGGACCCCCAGGGGTCCGTGAGCTGGTGCTTGGGGGTCCGCCACAAAAAAAAAAGGATATATACACACCTTGTGGTGTCTCTGAGCAGCACACCCTGTTCCCAGTTTCCCCCTGGGCACCTTCAACAGCTGCCCACTGCTCCACCTAGTGGTGGATGGGTTAAACGAAGAGCCAATTTCGCCATTGTATGGGAACATACAATGATGACAATATATACATATACATATTATTATTAATGCAGGAAATCACGTCTATTTTTCCCCCCAAATTTTCTGGGGGAAGACCTCCAGACTCCCCGCACCACCAGCAATCCCTGCGACCCAAAAATGAAGAAGTTGGTAAAAGATAATGGATGGATGGATGGATATCCATCCTTTGTGTCTGAAAACAGACAGAATTATATTTCAACTAGCCAGATGCAAATAAAAAATTCTCAACAGATTAATTTATTCCTATGAGTTTCTCTTTGTCATCTCAAATACAGTATTTGAAGTGATTTATCTAAACACAAAAGATCAAATGTAAACTTAGATTCATAAATTCAACCACGTGGATGTTTTACAACCTGTTAAATGTCACCAAAATGTAGGAAATCACATCTACTTTATTAATTTTTTTCTGGCAGAGGACCCCCAGTACTACTGCTGTTATGATTCTGTTCAGGTTTGTATAAATTTTCCTGTAATACAAAGTAATTTGAAGAAGCGGTGATACATTTATGTTTATTATGTGAATACGTAACATTTTAAAGTGGTTTTTGACACGGTTAATTTTCTCAAAACTGTAATTTTTGGAAGTTGAAATTAAAATTTTGGTTATTTAAGCGTGTTATGAATGAAAAACATCCCATGTTTAAAGGTATAAAACTTGTATTAACACTACAGTATTAAACAACACATCTTCCACCCGCTTCGGATGTTATTAACCATTAAATGGCCATTATCAGTTATTATCATCCCCATACGTAGCGGTCAGATTGCCCCTCCTGTAGGTTGTCACCGTTACAAGCGATGACAGCAGGCTCCGTCTTATAGTAAAGGCTCTGGCGTTAGGTTTAGGGTCTTGGTTAGGTTTAGGCACAAGGGTAAGGGGGTTAAAGCTTCAGTATGTAGCTTTTTTTATGAACATATTTCTTCACTCTGTCACTACCTCCTGACAGACTGATGTTAGCCAGGTAATCTCTGAAAAAAAATTAAAAAAAATATTGTCCCCTTGCTTCTCCAGGTGGTAAATAAGCATTTCTAAAAAGAAAAGGTGACCCGCCATTTTCCAGCCAATAAAAACAGAGTTTGTAACCAGCCAATAAAAACAGAGCTTGAATTTGAATCAGCCAATAAAAACAGAGCTTGAATTTGAAATTCAACAGACCACAAGGGGGCAGAGCCACATATGGCTCTGAGGGGGAGGGATCAGAATGCTTTACCTGTTGAAAATATTTCTAAGTGCTGCAGTTCTACAGAAACTGCATACTGAACCTTTAAGTTTAGGGTTGGTCCTCTGGGTCAGGTGTAAGGTAGGTTAGGTTTAGGAAAACGGTTACATAAGCTGAAAAAAACAAAAACACAACACTTCCGGGTTTACGGAAACACTCTGCCTACTCACGGCGATAATAACGCTGATAACGTTCTTTTAAACATGCTAGGAGGTAGATTGGACAGTTTTGCCGCTATATATGGGGATGATAACAGCTAATAACGCCCATTGTATGGACTGACAACATCCAAAGCCGCTCCATCTTAAAGGTATTGTGACATGATGTTGGAAATTTGCATATTTGTCACAACATATATATCTTATATCTCACTCAACATGTTGACGCCCCTACGCACAGCAGGGGGCATACTCTGGATTTGGTGATTACAGACACTGTACTCATCAATAACTTATCTGTATATGACCTGGGTGTCTCAGACCACAGGGTCATCTCTCTGGAAGTGCCTTCATCTTCGCCTGCTTCAAACCCAAAACGACCCATCCAGTTCCGTGACCTTAAAAACATTTCCCCTGATGTTCTGTCTGCTGATCTTCACACCCTGAGCGCTGTCAATCATCCTTCTGCAGATGACTCTGTGGATTACTACAACCAATCTCTTCGGGAGCTCCTGGACCTACACGCCCCCTTGAAGACAAGACTGGTGTCTTTCTCGCGTTCAGCCCCCTGGTACACTGATGAGCTGCGCAAGATGAAGGCAACTGGCCGTGCTATTGAGAGACGTGTAAAATCATCTGGTCTCTCTGTGCATAAGCAGGCATATAAAGAACATCAGAAAGCGTACGCCTATTCTCTTAAAGAAGCACGCTCCAAATATTATTCTAACATCATCAACACCTGCCCTGGAAACTCTAAACAGCTCTTCTCCACAATAACTCGTCTGCTTAATCCCATTAAACAAACTCTTGAGGACTCTGCTCAAAAATGCGACCTGTTTCTTTCGTCTTTTAAAACCAAAGTTGACACTATCAGATCTCAGCTCCACAACCTCCCTGTTCTCAGTGTGCCACCTACCCGTCTGCATTCTGGGACCCTAAACAGCTTTGACGAAGTTGTTCAGAGTGAGGTGGAGGCCATCATCAAGAAAATGAAGCCTTCATCCTGCGCCCTGGATCCTTTCCCCTCGTCTCTCATAAAAACCAATCACTCTGCAATAGGCCCACTAATCACTCAAATAATAAATCAGTCTCTACAATCTGGTCATGTTCCACTGCCTCTAAAAACTGCCATCATTAGGCCTCTTCTGAAAAAATCTAATTTGGATCCCGACATTTTTTCTAATTACCGCCCAATTTCACACCTCCCTTTTCTGTCTAAAGTGCTGGAAAAAGCTGTTGCTGCTCAGCTGCAGGACCACCTACAACAACACTCCCTGTATGAGAAGTTCCAGTCTGGATTCAGGGCAGCTCACAGTACAGAGACTGCATTGCTGAGGGTTACCAATGATGTCCTCTTGGCTGCTGACACTGGCTCTCCCTCCATCCTTGTCCTCCTTGACCTCACTGCAGCCTTCGACACTGTGGACCATAGTATCCTCCTCCACCGTCTTCATGTGGAGGTCGGTCTCTGCGACACCGTCCTGGACTGGTTCAAATCTTTCCTCTCCAATAGGCTGGAATGTGTTAGTCTTGGCAACGCCACGTCCCAGACAGTCTGTGTCTCCTGTGGTGTCCCTCAGGGGTCGGTTCTGGGGCCCCTGCTGTTTTCCCTTTACATGCTGCCTTTAGGTCAAATTATTAATCAGTTCAACATTTCTTTTCACTGTTATGCCGACGATACACAGCTTTACATCAGGACTGGAGCATCCTCATCTTCCACCTTGTCATCTCCATCTTCACTCACTGCCCTCTCTGCCTGCCTGGAGGCAATTAGGGCATGGATGAATCAGAACTTTCTTCAATTAAACTGCTCCAAGACTGAGGCCATACTGATTGGCACCCCTCACCAGGTACAAACATCTCCTATAACAACACTTTCCTTTTCTGGACAAGACATCCCCCTCTCCACCTCTGTTACTAATCTTGGAATAAAAATGGACTCCAATCTTACATTTGAAAATCACATTAAGCTTCTGTTTAAAACTTGCTTCTTCCATCTTCGAAACATCTCCAGACTTCGCCCATCCCTAACTTTTTCCGATGCTGAGAAGCTCGTCCATGCTTTTGTCTCCTCCAGGCTCGACTACTGCAACTCCCTGTTTGTTGGAATCCCTGGCAAAAACCTTCAGAAACTTCAATATATTCAAAACAGTGCAGCAAGGATCTTGTTGAGAGTTCGTAAATTTGAACATATTACGCCCATTCTCCATAACCTTCATTGGCTTCCTGTCGCCTACAGAATTCAGTACAAAACTGCTCTCATTACACATCAATGCTTACATGGAGCTTCACCAGATTATCTGAAGGATATTCTTATTCCATACTCATCCACCCGGTCGCTGCGGTCACAGAACAGTAATCTCCTTCACATTCCGAGAACCAAATTAAGGACCATGGGAGACCGGGCTTTCAGTGTGGCTGCCCCCCGCCTGTGGAACTCTCTTCCTGACTGTCTGAGAGCCCCACAGTCTGTGGTTGACTTTAAGAGCGGCTTGAAGACCTTTCTTTTCAACCGAGCATACTCTACCTCCTCATGATTCTACTTTTGATCTTAGTTGATACTGTTATTGATTTTACTTGTTTTACTTGTTTTATTGACATTTAATTCTGTTGCACTTTGTAGCACTTTGAGATTTTCATTAATGAAAAGTGCGTTATAAATTGAATTCATTATTATTATTATTATTATTATTATATCATTCAGCTCTGTTCGTTTTTGCAAAATAAATTATAAATATATTAAAATTTCATTCCAAATTATGGTAGTTTTTTCTCTGGGACACGCCCCTAAAAATCAGCGCACTTCCGCAAAACGTCATTGTGACGTGCATGTGGGCATAAGGCAGAGCCTTGCCCATTTGTCTGGTGTGTTAACTGCTTTCCATACAGATTCTTTTTCTGAAAGATCGCCTCATTTTTTTGTGTAACTTGAAAAATGCTGTCACGTTGTAGCACTTTTGGGTGTTGTAATATCAGCAGTGAACAAGTGAGCATTCACAAATTCCCAAAAGATGAGAAACTTCACCTTTAATGGACAAGATAGTGCAGAGAATGAGGGACCGGTGGGTTCCTACTAAAGAGTCGTATGTCTGCAGCGACCATTTTACTGCCAATTGTTTTCAGGGAAGACCTGGTATAAAAGAATCGTTAGGATTACCAGTAAGATGTAGCCTGGTTGATACCAGACCCATGTCCTTCACTTCGCTTTGGACTAGGGTCTGGCATCTCTGCCATAGACAACGATTTCTCCTGGAGATTTTTGAATGGACCAATCAGAGAACAGGAGGCAGAGTTTTGTTAGTTTAGCCTGACGAGGTCCAGGCTATCAGATAAATTGCTCAGAAACCACTCGGTGGATATTTTTTCTGCCACCAGTGTGTAATTATATGTCTTTAATTTACTGACTGTTGGCCTAGATGAAACATTTGAGATAAAATTCGATTTTTTATCATTTATTTTCGTAGCGCACCCGAGGCTGTTTGGAAAATATCAAACCGAAACTATTTAATATCCAGCAGATTTGACCATTTCGTGAATTGATTTAGGAACTGTTAAGCTCAGGAACACTTCTGATATAACGTCAGCTATGAACTATATTTTTTCTCAGCAGAGAAATAATAGTTTTTTACCTTGTTTTGATGAAAATTCGTTCGTGGCGGCAGCCATTTTGAATGACGACGTCAGTCGACATCGTTCAAAACTCCGCCTTCTGCTCTCTGATTGCTCAGGAACACTTCTGATATAACGTCAGCTATGAAATCTATTTTTTCTCAGCAGAGAAATAATAGTTTTTTACCTTGTTTTATTGAAAATTCCTTCGTGGCGGCAGCCATTTTGAATGACGACGTCAGTCGACGTCGTTCAAAACTCCGCCTTCTGTTCTCTGATTGGTCCGGTCAAAACCTACCGGAGACATCCTTGTGGATGGGAGAAATGCCAGACCCAGCAGTGAAGGGAAATGAGAATTGAGCGGAGCTGCGTAGGAATGGCGAGGGCCAGGCTAAGTAAGATGTAGAAGACTTTTAAAACCGGATGCTATTCCTACTATTTTTAAAAGAAAATCTGCAGAAGAAAGTGCCACAGGAGCTACCATGTCCAAACAACGCAGGGAAGCTACCGTCGGAAAAGAGTAAGTCTTTGTGTAAAAATAATCGGAGGTGTGTACAGTTTTAGATGATAAACTATATATTTAACGTGAGCTCATGTTGTTTTACTTTATATACTGTGAGTGTATGAAGCCAATTATCACGGAGGATTCTTCATGTGCGATGCTAAAAAAAAAATTAGCCGACATAAAATCAGGACCAAACACACGTTGCTATTTATGTATTTTTAAATGATGTCTTCGCGATCAAGTAACATCAGTAAGTTTTTTTATTCAGGGAGGGTTTATTAATGAGAGTTTTGGATGATTTACTGTCTTAAAATGATAGATCTCAAACGCGATCGGGACTCTGTTAGCTCAGCCCAAGAACAAAGAAGCCACATCACGAAGCTATCCTCACTTAGCTACTGTGTATGAAATAAACCGTGTCTAAATCACTTTTCAATTGATCGAGTGTCCAATAACTGTATAGGATGAATAATAATCCTTCGATTGCTTTAATACATTCATGTACAATATTTTCTGGTGTATAGGTCGCACCTGTGTATAGGTCGCATTGTCCAATTATCACCAATAGATTGGAAAAATCCCTAGATAGGTCGCACCTACGTTTAGCTCTGCTGCAAATGTCTGCCACAGGAGCGCACAGCAAGGCTTTTAAGAAGATTAACACTTAAAAACAATTATTTGTTTGATAAAAATTATAGCAAATATATGTCTGAGCTGAACTTTTCCTTAATAAATGAACGTAATTGTGAAATGAGCTGGATTTTAAAATTTGTTTCACCGAAAGTGATAACAAGCCATATATAGGTCGCACCTGAGTATAGGTCGCAGGCCTTGAAAAAACCATAAAAAGGTGCGACCTATACACGGAAAATACGGTACTAACAATAGGTTGTGTTTGTTCGACATGCTCCGCCATTATTATTTACATGCGCGTTGAGCAGCGGCTACCCACGGTACGTCACGATGACGTTTTGCGTAAGTGCGCTGATTTTTAGGGGCGTGTCCCAGAGAAAAAACTACCATAACTTGGAATGAAATTTTAATATATTTATAATTTATTTTGTAAAAACGAACAGCGCTGAATGATATAAGATATATATGTTGTGACAAATATGCAAATTTCCATCATCATGTCACAATACCTTTAAGTATTTACACTAGACAAATATTTCCATTGCATTAAAGAGACAAATTGAATAAAAATATTTAATAAATCTGAGGGTTATGAGGGGGTCCCTGAAACTTTTTGCCCCTGTAAGGGGTCCCTGAACCCAAAAAGTTTGAGAACCCTGCTATAACAAACACAGGCAGACCGGAACGCCTTTATCACACGCTCACATTTCTTTAGTTTTATAAAAGGTGCTCTTGGGGACCAAGGCACCACTCTGTGCTCCTACTACAAATTCTATGAATTTGAGAATATTTAAATTCAAAAACAAAGCTGCAGGCATTTCCTTCTACAGTAGGCTATATGAGAAAAAGCCAACTGAATGCATAAAAAAAAACACTCAAAGTTGAAAAGAAGCTAGCTTCAAAACCACCACATGGTTTGGTAAGCAGGTGCCGGGGCAGACTGCAAAGTAATTCACAAATGAGTTCAAGAACAAACAAGAAGAATTCTGTTTATTGATGTTTGTAGTTAGCACTTTAGTAGTTTTTAATGCTTGGATTTCATATTAAAACTATTGTGGAGGAGATTGTATGCATCTGTTATGAATTGTAAAAGGGTTGCAGTTTGTCATTAGTTTTTTAATTAACAACAAAAAAAAAAAACATAGCATTTCCAACTGGGCAGGCTCAGACAGAAGAAAAAGAAGCACAGCAAATAATAAATGAAAGAAACTAAAAAGAATCTTGTGGTGAACAAAGCACAAACGGGCAATCAATCCTAAATCAATTTCACTTGAAGAAAATGTCTTCAAGATAAAGATTTTAAAATTACTACATGGATTTTTCTCAATCACAAAGGATCTACCGGTGCATGTGAAGGAACACGGCTTTTCTCAACAAGAGTGACACAACTGTCAGTTAGCGCACAACACCGAGGGTTCAACGCAATTAAATCTTTGACCGGAGGCCATCCGGTCACCGCTGCAGAATCAGTTGTGGTGAGGGGGTCGTGGTGAGTGACCAGGCTCCGTCTTGTGCTGATTAGTCAAGAGAGTTTACAAAGCCACCACAACTGTGGGCAACAATCTGTCAGGCACCCTGTAATTAATCCATTCCACGGGAGTCTGTTGGGAGTCTGAAGGGCTTGAAGAGACCGTTCTTAAAAAGCTTCATCATCAGACACGCAAAAATTAAACTGCAGGACACACACAAGAAACAGGATTTGAGCGGCCCTGTGGTATTCAATGAGTTCCTATAGCTTTTTACCTCGCAGTAAATGAATTGATTAGAGAAAAGACTATGAAGCAGAATCCAATGCAGTCACGGCTGTGAGACAAATGGGCAGAAACGAGTCACACACAACAAACCAATATATTGTACAAGTGGCTTTATTCATCCATAGATGAGACCACTTCAAGGCATTTAAATGTCAATTTAAGAGTCATCTCACTTGATTTGAACATAACACCGAAGTAAATTACCGTATTTTCCGGAATATAGGTCGCTGCTTTTTATCATTTTTGCATGCCCTGCAACCTATATTCAGGTGCGACCTATTTATGGCTTTTTATAAAATAAGCTGATTTGTAATCATTTATTAACAAAAATTAAACTGAGACACACTCTTACAATAATGTCAGCTAACAAATATATATTTTTAGGTGTTTATCCTGCTAAAATTATTCATTTATTAAAGAAAAGTTCAGCTCAGACACATATTTGCTATAATTTTTATCAAACAAATAATTGTTTTTAAGTGTTAATCTTCTTAAAAGCCTTGCTGTGCGCTCCTGTGGCAGACATTTGCAGCAGAGCTAAACACGGTCCACATTTTGACGTAGATGCAACCTATATTCAGGTGCGACCTATATTCCAGAAAATACGGCAGATGTATTTTTCCTGCGTTGTAGTCTATTTTTTTAACCACGTTTTACTTATCTTGTCGTTTACTTGACTCTAAAGCTATTTAGACAGATAGATTTTTAAAAAAGTGCTAAATCTCATATAAAAGCTGACATACGCTCAAGGTCAATGTAGGCTTTTTATTGGTTGACATATCCAGCAGAACTTCTTGAAACGGCACAGATTAGATAAAATAGTGTTTCACCCAGCGACTGCAGGAGATAGTCACCAGACCTCGCAGCCTTATGAAAAGCAAGAAAAGAATACAGATAAATGAATGGATCTACAGAAGAAATAAATATTAAAATAGTGAATTTGATCATTAAAGCTAAAGGATATACGAATGGAGTTTTGTTCACCCTTAGAGCTGAGGGTAAGCCATAGTAATATTCTCACCGTTACTGTTCTGTGCGCCACAAAACACGATTTATGGTCAGTAATAAAGAAAATGTTTCTTCACTCACACAGGTGTCCTGCATCATGCCTGAGCACCCAATTTTATCACCACCCAGCCAGAAAACAAAACAAAACAAAAAAAGCAACAGATGTCCAGCATGGTCCTATAGTGCAACATTCCACTCCCACAGGCATGGACAACGTCACCCAGTCATTCACGCTTTAAAGGGAGGCAGCTGCCAGAACATGAATGTCCAAAAACTCACCAGACTGACAGACACAAACAAGCATGACAGTTGGTTTTGGGGATGCAAGGAACACTGATTGACAGTGCTCTGTCGGCCGGATTAGAGACGTTCATTTCGTCCTGAACTCAATTAAATTTTACAAAGGCTGACATCCCCAGTTAATTGCAGCCTTTCCACATGAGGGAATTATTTGCACTTCTCAATTCCCTGGCCATGTGTACTCTGTTCCGCATGTACAGGCTTCATCTATCATGTGAAAATATTGCAAATTAGATCAGTTTGAAAAAAAAAAAAGGGCGGGTAGAGGGAAAAATAACATCAGAGAAAGGGAAAAAGTTCAAGATGTGTGAAGAAAGTGTGCTACAATTTCAACAAAAGAACTAGGGATGGGGCCGATCCGATCCAGTATTGGTATCCGATACCAGCATAATTTAAGTATCGGATATCGGATCCAACCTGCCGATATTTCCGATCCAGCTTCAAAGAGCACTTGTGTTCCATCACATTCTGTGACTGTCATCTTAACATTGTGTGAATTAAACCCAATGAAGACACTTTGGGCCTCACAACATGAAACACCCAAACTTTAACAGCACACAAGAGGCAGGTCTATACCACACACGTACTTCTCATTCATGGTGCAGCTGGGGAAAAAAAAAAAAAAAACGCTAAGCATGATGGGAAAGACAACACAGTCCACTCCCCTTAACCCAGGGGTGTCAAACATACACCCCTGGCGGGCCGAATCCGGCCCGCCAGGGGGTTTAGTCGGCCCGAGGATAAATCTGAATTATATTAAAAAAAGAATAAACGTTATTTTCTTAAAAATCTGCAGTTCCGATGTTGTCCACTAGAGGTGCTGTGGTTTAGTCTGTTCAATCGCTTTACCCGCTTTTTCTCTTGGAACGGACAGTCGGGCACCCTCATCAGCAGAATGTCCTTGTCAAGAAAGAAAAAAAGTGGACACAGAGTGTCGGATTTTTCAAGAAAAATGGACTTCTTCCTATAAAACTGTTTGTTGACTAAATGTTTTAAAACATTGTGCAATCACTGTGATCAGTTTTTTTATGTGTTTTAAGTCTTAAATAAATGTTAAACTGAGTAAAAGTGTAAAAGGACAATTAATTTAATGTAAAGATTTTTATCATTTATTTCTTCTTTGCACTAATACAATGAAAAAAGTGGACTTACGTTCTATGTAATTTTGGAATGACTTTACTGGTCTGGCCCACTTGAGATCAGATTAAGCTGAATGCGGCCCCCAGATCAAAATGAGTTTGACACCCCTGCCTTAAAGCTGGGGTCTGCGATATTTGAACACTCTGGGACTTAGAAATATTTTCAGCGCAGAAAAGCATTCTGCTCCCTCCCCTCAGAGCCATATATGGCACAGTGCTCTGCAGCTGAACTTGGGATCTGCTCCGCCCCCTGCTGCTCTCTGCTCAGAACCGCTGCGATATTCTGTGTTTATGGTAATAAAACCTTCTAATAAAATAAAATAAAACCATGGAGCGCTAGTCCTACAACCCAAAATCCAGCAGAAATCATCAGAGGTTCACGAAGCAACGTTGGACATGTTTTAATTCGCTCGTGACTCGTGACAAATCCATTTCCTCATTCCTGTCAGTGCAGGATGAAGCGATCACTTGACTTTTGGCAAAAAAACTAAATAAAAGTCCAGCTCTGGGATAAAGAAGGGATATTTAATACATTTTGTGTCACATAAAAAACAGTCCTGCATCGCTTTGCAATCCTTTGAATGAGAACGAGCTGCGGCTGGGACAGGTGGGGGCGTGGGTTGGGGCGTGACAAACAACTCTGTTTTTATTGGCTGTCAGTGTCCTGGTCACTCTGTGTTTTCCAAAGCTGGGCACCGCTAATTAAAAAATTAGTTCCACAATTTCTAAAACGCTTATTAATTTTTTTAGGTCCACAATTTCAAATGCACAAAGGCCTTATCAAAATTAGGGGAAGCTAATCTAATCCGCTATTTATATTCAACAATTTGTAGCCAGCAACGTTTTGCAATATCTGCACCACACTGCCAACTACAGGCGTATAAACTAATATACACCTCACCTTGCCCTACTTTTTAACAGCGATTCGCTCCGGGTGTCATCTATTAAAATACAACTTTCACTCAGGGTCCAAAATTTTAAAAGTTGTTTAATGTGTGGAATGCTTTTCGACTGCTTCTTTGTCCTTTTTTTGTTTGTTTATTGTAGATTTTTCATTAAAAATGCATCGATAAACTTATTTTTAACTGTTTTCTGGAAAACTGAAGTGCCCTGCAATGCATTATGGGTATACAGATGACGAAGGTGCTATACAAATAAAGTTTATTGTTTATTATTTAATGATTTATTTTTAAGCCACAAAATGAAAAAGCTGTGAATTTGTGCTTGTTAATTTCTGTGCACATGTCATGTGCATGCATGAAAACCTTGATTTTCTTTGGAAAGAAATAAAGAAGAAATAAAAAAACATTTCCAGACACTATTTTACTGTATTACTGAAAAAACACATCTACTCAAAAATTGTGGTGGCCATGAGTAAATAAACACAATGTGATTAAACAAATATATAAAAATATAAAAAGTATATACACAACAAAATGCCTATAAAACATAAGCTGGTGAAAATTCTCAGTCGTCCAGGACATGATAAAATCAAAAAAGGCGTTCAATACAAGATCAACTGGACTTTATTTGTTGCAGAAAACGTTCAGAATGGCAGCTGTGAGACTGAAGTTTTATGCGTTTTATTAGTATAAAACTTCTTCTCAGTCTTACAGCTGCCATTCTGGATTGAAAAAGCCTTTTGGATAAAGGGTGAAACGTTTTCTGCAACAAATAAAGTCCAGTTGATCTTGTATTGAACGCCTTTTTTGATTATAAAACATGAGAAATAGAAAAAAAATGTTTTTAGTCACTTAGTGTAACAGTTTTATTCCCTGCCCTTCCTCAACTTCAGGCTACTCTGACTGTTCTTCTGTGCTCATCTCCAGCTGCACTGGAGGGGATGGGTGTGTTATATTTGGTGAACAGATCGATGAGTACCTGCTCACCCAAAAAGGCAGNACCTATATTCAGGTGCGACCTATATCCCAGAAAATACGGTAGATGTATTTTTCCTGCGTTGTAGTCTATTTTTTTAACCACGTTTTACTTATCTTGTCGTTTACTTGACTCTAAAGCTATTTAGACAGATAGATTTTTAAAAAAGTGCTAAATCTCATATAAAAGCTGACATACGCTCAAGGTCAATGTAGGCTTTTTATTGGTTGACATATCCAGCAGAACTTCTTGAAACGGCACAGATTAGATAAAATAGTGTTTCACCCAGCGACTGCAGGAGATAGTCACCAGACCTCGCAGCCTTATGAAAAGCAAGAAAAGAATACAGATAAATGAATGGATCTACAGAAGAAATAAATATTAAAATAGTGAATTTGATCATTAAAGCTAAAGGATATACGAATGGAGTTTTGTTCACCCTTAGAGCTGAGGGTAAGCCATAGTAATATTCTCACCGTTACTGTTCTGTGCGCCACAAAACACGATTTATGGTCAGTAATAAAGAAAATGTTTCTTCACTCACACAGGTGTCCTGCATCATGCCTGAGCACCCAATTTTATCACCACCCAGCCAGAAAACAAAACAAAACAAAACAAAGTAACAGATGTCCAGCATGGTCCTATAGTGCAACATTCCACTCCCACAGGCATGGACAACGTCACCCAGTCATTCACGCTTTAAAGGGAGGCAGCTGCCAGAACATGAATGTCCAAAAACTCACCAGACTGACAGACACAAACAAGCATGACAGTTGGTTTTGGGGATGCAAGGAACACTGATTGACAGTGCTCTGTCGGCCGGATTAGAGACGTTCATTTCGTCCTGAACTCAATTAAATTTTACAAAGGCTGACATCCCCAGTTAATTGCAGCCTTTCCACATGAGGGAATTATTTGCACTTCTCAATTCCCTGGCCATGTGTACTCTGTTCCGCATGTACAGGCTTCATCTATCATGTGAAAATATTGCAAATTAGATCAGTTTGAAAAAAAAAAAAGGGCGGGTAGAGGGAAAAATAACATCAGAGAAAGGGAAAAAGTTCAAGATGTGTGAAGAAAGTGTGCTACAATTTCAACAAAAGAACTAGGGATGGGGCCGATCCGATCCAGTATTGGTATCCGATACCAGCATAATTTAAGTATCGGATATCGGATCCAACCTGCCGATATTTCCGATCCAGCTTCAAAGAGCACTTGTGTTCCATCACATTCTGTGACTGTCATCTTAACATTGTGTGAATTAAACCCAATGAAGACACTTTGGGCCTCACAACATGAAACACCCAAACTTTAACAGCACACAAGAGGCAGGTCTATACCACACACGTACTTCTCATTCATGGTGCAGCTGGGGAAAAAAAAAAAAAAAACGCTAAGCATGATGGGAAAGACAACACAGTCCACTCCCCTTAACCCAGGGGTGTCAAACATACACCCCTGGCGGGCCGAATCCGGCCCGCCAGGGGGTTTAGTCGGCCCGAGGATAAATCTGAATTATATTAAAAAAAGAATAAACGTTATTTTCTTAAAAATCTGCAGTTCCGATGTTGTCCACTAGAGGTGCTGTGGTTTAGTCTGTTCAATCGCTTTACCCGCTTTTTCTCTTGGAACGGACAGTCGGGCACCCTCATCAGCAGAATGTCCTTGTCAAGAAAGAAAAAAAGTGGACACAGAGTGTCGGATTTTTCAAGAAAAATGGACTTCTTCCTATAAAACTGTTTGTTGACTAAATGTTTTAAAACGTTGTGCAATCACTGTGATCAGTTTTTTAATGTGTTTTAAGTCTTAAATAAATGTTAAACTGAGTAAAAGTGTAAAAGGACAATTAATTTAATGTAAAGATTTTTATCATTTATTTCTTCTTTGCACTGATACAATGAAAAAAGTGGACTTACTGTTCGTTCTATGTAATTTTGGAATGACTTTACTGGTCTGGCCCACTTGAGATCAGATTAAGCTGAATGCGGCCCCCAGATCAAAATGAGTTTGACACCCCTGCCTTAACCACTAAGGGAGTGGATTTTGTTGTCTTTCCCATAATGCTTAGCGGTATTTTAGTTTTCCAGCTGCACCTAAAGCTGGAAAACTAAAAAAACGCTAAGCATTATGGGAAAGACAACAAAATCCACTCCCTTAGTGGTTAAGGGGAGTGGCCTGTGTTGTCTTTCCCATCATGCTTAACAGTTTTTTTGTTTTTCCAGCTGCACCATGAGTGAGAAGGACGTGTGTGTGGTATAGACCTGCCTCTTGTGTGCTGTTAAAGTTTGTGTTTCTTTTTGTAAGGCTCAGAGTGTCTTCATTGGGTTTAGCTCACACAATGTTAAAATGAATAGTCTCAGTTCAAAAATTTCATTATACAGATTCATATACCTGAACGGGATTCGGAAAAGTATCGGTATCGGTCGATACCCAGTTTGAAGTATCGGATCTGATCGGAAGTGAGAAATGTAGATCGGTGCATCCCTAAAAAGAACGTTACAAGTCTCCTGCAGTCAGTTGTGTCTGGATCTTAGCGTTGAGAAGGCTTACTTTCGAGACAGATCCAGAGTGACGGCACCGTGATGATTGACACAATGATGGCGACGAGGAGAAGATGAACATAAGGGGAGGAGAGGAGAAAAAGGTTATGTAGTGCCACTGGCTACACCAAAATGAAAATGTGTGTTTTGCCTATAGACATATGTGACAGGCTGGTTTTGTGATGAAGAGGGAATGTTGGGGTGGTAATGTCAAGAAAGCCCACAGGCCCAGTCCAGGCATGTCTGGAATATTCACCTACATGTGCACACGGACATATGTGGGTGTTTTTTTTCCTGTCTCTGTGCGTGACTAGGGGGTTGGTGTTGAAATAAACTGAAACGGCCGCAAGGCTGTATATCCTAGATTATCCAACCATTTTTAACTTACCCCCCAACTCCTCAGCAGACACCCAATGGCTGACATGTGTCACTGTACCGAGTCAGATTATCAAGCCTTTAATCCACCTCCCGGGCTCACTGGGTGGGTGAAAGGGTTTGGGATGATCTGCAACACTACAAATAATCCACTACCTAGCATTTGAAGACAAGTGGGGAGCAGGAGCATGTTGTTGCTCTCCTCCCTGTCACTGCTCGTGGATATCTGAGGTGCCACGAGGCCTTGGACTAGATTTGTTGCTGCTGCTGACATGTGGAGAGACAGCTGTTGCAGAGATTCACCAAACCTAAGCGCTGCATGGGCCCGTATCTCTCCTCTACCCTTGAGCTGTCCCTGATTGTCAGAAAGCTAATCCGTTATCATTGTTTTGGGGGTTTTGTCTGTTACAATGGGTATCAGTGACATCACTCGTGTTGACATTGGCTCTCCAGTAAACAACAGCGCTGTTTATCTTTAGTCTCTGAGATATTGGGCAAAAAACATCCCCAGATGGGAGCTATGGATTGTCAGTGCAATGCCAAAGTAAATATGTATGCGGCATATATTTACTGATAATAATCTCTTCTAACAGCTGAATGAAGTTTTTCTTTTGCAAACAACAAACAACCTTTTATCGGTAAACTGAGATCAGTGTTTCCACATTTAGGGTATTAGACGTCTATCTTGGTGAATGTGGTGTAACAAGCACACATACAGAACATACCTCCTTGAGAGTATTTTTTCCCAATTACTGCAGACCACTGAAGTATCTTCACTGAAAGAGTCTGCACCGTGTGTTAACCCTCAGGGACACTGATCTCTAATGTGGTCACAATGAACTTTTGTAATCTAAAGACTACTACTTTTTTCTGTTTTGTTTCATTCCAGGTCAGTCTGATTAGTGGTTTAAAGTAGTCAAAGTGTAAGGAGTGTTTCATCTCTAATTTTGTTTGTCAGAAAGCAGGCTGGCCAGAAGGGCAATGGAACTAGACACGTCTACTTCAAGCTGGGAACCCTGTTGCTAGAAGGCACAACAATGATTAGGGCAGGTCAATCATTCTTTAAGTTCACGCCCGGTTTTCCAAGGACATCCTTTTACTCAACTTAGAGGAGGACAGTGGCCAGCTAAAACCACTTTAACCAGCTCCCCAATAAACAGAGTAAATCCCAGAAATCTGACCTCAGAAGAGCTCTGATTATGAGCTTGAGGAACATCAGAATGGTCCACAGTGCTGCAGCTATAATAATGATATAAACATTTCCTACAGTCTTAATTCTGTAGCACAGAGTTATTTTGCAAGATATTGTTGTTTCATTGCTTCTCTCTCCATCTGGGAGATAGGGAAGTCATTACAGAGCACAGACATTTTTCAGCGTTCTATAACTGTAATGTTAAATTTGAAGGAAAGTACAAAGATAAGGCCTAAATATGCATTCAGTAGCTTTTAAGTGTTCTTTTCACAGACAGTGCTTGAGGTAAGACCATTCCCATGACACCAAAGCAGTGACTACGTTTTAAATGTAGATTTATTAACAATAATGACCAATATGGGATGGGGGAATGGTGGGGCAGAGGCTAGAGAAGGCGAGCCTGTGATTGGAAGGTCACAGTTTCAATTTCCTGGACTTGTGGATGGGAAAGGTACACCTGCCTCCACCCGAATTGTCCCCACTATGGGGCCTTGAGCAAGGTCCTTAACCCCCACCATCTGCTCCCCCAGCACCATGTGGTAGTTTGGTGGTCTGTGGTTGTGTCAGGTATAGGGCATCGGTGTAAAAACAACTGTCAAGTCTTCATGAGTTAATTCATTGTGGCAACCCCTGAAAAAGGGAGCAGCCAAAAGAAACTTTAATGAACAATATAACTATTAATTAACATGATAACTAAAAAGACAGCTTTTTACTTTACCAGATTGAGGCCATGATTTATTGTACACAAGTGGTAGATTCAGTATTTAGCATGTAACTTAGTGGTTGATGTTACCATCAAAATGCAGAATATATATTGTGTATTTCCTAAATGGGTCTTTCTGGGGACAGTGTGACAGACAGTAACCCAAACTGCTGATAGCCCCACTCTTTCCTGCATGGTCTGGCCACCAACCTTAAAAAATGTTTTAATAGCACACTAAAATTCTGCGTAAAAACTAAATTGCAGCCCTCAATGGGCAACAGATGACGGAATTAAAGAGATTTAGAGTTTTGGGGGAAACTGGGCTGCACGTATTTGATGTGGGTTGGGGAATGAGGGAAGAGGAAAGCTGAGAACACCAAGGCAGCATCTGGCCCTTGTAAGGACACAACTCTCTGGGAAGTCTCCACAGATTGGGAAAGGAGCTGACTGATAACTCTCTCTAGTACCCACTGTGTGCAACAGACTGGCACTCACCTACTAGTAACACCTGCTGCAATCATATGGTGTTTCAGTATCACTCATCACCTAAATAAAACTAGGACATGTGAGGTGTAAAAAATGTCTAACTGTGAAATTGTAAGGCCATCACACACAAAAAAACCCACTCATTCCAACCCTAGTTCTACTTGAGGTAACCATGGCAACTCCTCACCTGTCATCTCGTCGACAGCCATAGACAGACAACCAGGTCAGAGTGACACATGTTCTCAACCGCGCAAACACAGATACTTTTTTGTGTAGTTCCCCATTCTCCCTTAGATTTCTACCGGGGCACAGGCAGGCACTCATAGCCGACTCTATACACACCAAATTTATCTCGTGCCCCCCCCTGCTGTTCTCTGTTACGCTCTCTTCTCACTCTTTGTCTGTCATTAACGAACACTAGTGCTGACACAAATGCACACTTAAACACATACTCACAATGACACATTTTAGCTTCACTGCTCATGCCAGAGGAAGCTGGCAAAATGGCAAAAATTATCCTGACCTGGCATATTCCAATCTCAAGTGAAAACGTGGCCCAGTATAAAGGGGCCGGCGGGTTGGAGCAGCCTCTATTCACAAGAGACAAAACCTGGATCTGTGGCATGATCTGGCTGGCTGGACTTGTGAATAGAGCCAGCAATCCAGCAATGACAGACCCTGTTAACCCCTATATCGTGAGTTACTGCCTGGCTGTATACAACACAGTTGGAAAGGGAGCTGCATAAAACAACAAAAGTTGGCGTGAATGGATTCCAGGCTCATAGCTACAGTATAATGGGTGTGAAGTAGTTAGTGAAAACTTCTGAAAATTTTACAAGCGGCAGCATCATCCCTCACCACACTCCCACACTCCTGATTTCATCTCGTCGTTAAAGGACAACACCCACAGTAACAGTAACAATTCACCATATTGGACAATTACTGTAGTAGAATATGATGTCTATTTTCATTTTTGCATTTGGGCCAGGCGAGTGTAAAAAAAACAAAAAACAACGGAGTCCCGGAAGCATCCAGAAACCCCGCCGATGATTGCCGAACTCCGGAATGACGTAATTAAAGGATCCAGTCAGAAGGCACTGCAATGGATCTTACATTCCGACTTCGCCACACAGTCATAACCAGTCATTTTTTATCCTCCATCCTTACACATGTAAGTGCTAAAACCTCACTTCACCCGCTGCTGCAGCCGCAAACACACAGAGCTCAGACCCGGACACTCGTAGCTGAGAACCGACGGTTATCAAGGCTGATGCCGCAGACACACAGAGCGGCTACAGAGTTGTACACACTTCACAGTTACGTTTGTGCCTAGCTCCGACATTGGGGGATGTTTATTATTTCCGTGCAATGTAATGCCGAGAAAAAAACGAGAACTGATGGACAAATTATTATGCTAACTAGCATTAGCATTATGCTAACTAGCCACAGGATAGCGACACAGACTTTCATGAAAAAGTGGCGTGAACATTAACAAACTATGGTACATTGAAAAGCCTGCTCTATTATTCATTCTGTTCTGATGTCAAAAATTAAAAAAACTAATTGAGCAAAAGTCCTACCCGCAAAACACTGCTACGCGATGGAGCAGTGAAGTCAGCTCGTTTGACTTGAACAAACTTTATCCATGCCGTCTGAATCCTTTTGATTTGGGGGAAATAATGAACACTAACGCCATCCTTCGAAGTATTGCTGCAGAACTGGGACACATCGGTTCGGCATTTTCGTATTCATAACTGCTCTGGTCAGAAATAAGAAAGCTACTTTTTAACTCCGGCTCCGTCTCAAGATGGATCCTTGAATGACGTTGATGCCCATATATGGAGAGGGGCAGATTTTGCCGGAGCTGCTGCTAAAATCTCCTTTGAGTCATGAAATAACACATTTAGCGTTATTTCTCTACACTATCAATAAAACGCTCCTGTATTATTATTTAAGTCACTACTAAATATTAATGGCGATGCAATTTGAAAACATGGTGGGTGTTGTCCTTTAATGTGGAAGGAAGTTAAAAATACTTGAAACACTAAAGGAAAAACTTGGACTGACACATCCAAACACTCTGATGCAACTGGATGGCGCTAAAGGAAAGTGGTTGTTGAAATGTTAGAATGGGACCGGGTTTGAAAAGATGGGGGGGGGGGCGTGTCTCCCCACCTTGGCTTTCATTTTTGTGCCGCTTTCATCTCGCTGCACACCACAGACCCTGTGACTCACCAAGTGAGCAAAGCATAGCCAAAACCAATAGCCAGCAGATAGCAACTCTTACGCTAACAAGCTTTTCACTTGGGGATACCATCAGCTCTCTGGTTTTCTCAAACAGCTAATTAGAGATGGACTGAGAATCAGACCTGCAGCAGCTATGTTTTCACCCTTTTTTATCCTCAGTCATTTTAAAAGCAACCGTTTTGTCACCCATTTTACTGTCGTTCTCATAGCAAACCTGTTTCTTCCACACTTTATACAGTATTCCCTTCAGTCATAGCTATCTGCCATCTTCCTGTTTACTACCATTGTTGGCATTACTGTCACCGTGTCCAACTCAAGGCCTCTACTGCCTCTTAATCCCATTAGACCAAACACAATCAATTATCCAGCCGGCCATAAGGATCTGAGAGCATTAAAAGGTTAGCTCAGGAGATTTAAAGCCATTGATGTCTATGACAGGAATGCACCCCCCCACTCCCCCAGGCAAGTTCCTGCTTACCACTGCGTATTAGTGTCTGTGTATGTATGTCAGCGTGTGTTCATCAACACGACACCCCGGCACCAACTAGAGCCACCATGCATTGCTAGTGGATCTTTAATCATGTCCCTGCAAGTCCTGGCAAATTACTGCCTTGTGATGGTAATCGATAAAGCGATAAAAACAGCCAGGGACCGCAGATGCTAGAGTGAAGAAATATCATTGCGGCCACTGGTTGATTTTCCTTTCTTTCCTTTTTCTTTTATTTTTGTATAATCTGATTTTCTTGCCAAGTGTGAAAAAAAGTTAAGATAATGACTCTTTTCTTCCCAGTCTGGGTGGAACATTGTAGAGGAGAGGGCAATGGATGCTCATGCATTGCTCACATTTAGAGATGGAGGAGTTGTGATGATACATGTGCAGGTCAATCAATATGATCAGGAAGATAGACTGATATGATCTTATTGTAATCTGTAGACTCATCTCATCTCGCTCACTCTGCCCACCATTGCCTGTCCATAAACTCCATGCCCCAGTGCCGTTCCATTCAAGGCTTGATGTCATTTTCTCGCTCCCTCCCTTTTATCTTTCCCAAACACTTTTCTCCTACACTCCCTTCTCACTGACTCTGTTCCTTCTCAGGCGAGAAAATTAAATATGATCATTCCTCTTCAAAGGCGCCACCATTAGCCACATAATGAATATTCAGCTAATGTAGCAGAGAGAGAGGAGACGGTGTGAGTAAGAGATGTAATTGACAGCAAGCAGTGAAAGGTAAAACTCACAACACCAGACAGTCTTCCAGTATTCCTAGAAATACTGTATGCGCTGAATTTGCTCTGACATATCCATTTCCATTGTTTTTATGGCTAAATACAGAACATTTTTCATTATGAATACCGGTACCTTATTATCACGACTGAACGCTTGTGACATTTAACAATATGATTGTAAATCTCCCTCATCAGAACCCAATACATCATTTGTGTCTCATTAATTTTCATTGATCATGGCGCTATTATGAAATATTCCTCAAATTCCATGTCTCGGATGTCAACTTCCACTAAAGAAATCATCTGGCTGCAGGTTTTAAAAGGCGCTGAAGCACTCGCGGCTCCAACTCAAAGTCCGCTCTCTAAAGAACTAGCCACTTCGCTGTCCAGATGCAGCTGCGAAGCACCTTTTCTCCTCAAATTCAAATGTGTTTCCTCATGCAGACACGATAGCCACTTTCCAATTTCAACTTAATCTTAAAGCACCAATTTCTACTGCCGTGGCAGTGATTGAAATATGAAACCCTGCATATATACAGCCCATTACAGAGAATACAAGGCTCCAGCTGCCCGTTTGTCTGCCCCCAGAAAGTGAGAGGAGAAGAAACAACAGGGATCAGCTTGGCTGAAACACATTTCTGTTTATTTATTATTCAATAATGCTGAATTGGCCCCTGACCCCCAGGAAGAGCTCATGCTAAACTTTCTTTAGAAGAAAAGACAGGCTTGCTGAATCAGGAGGAAACCAAACAGAATCCCCGGGGCTCGGTGTTATAGGAGGTGAAATCTAACAAATTTGATGCATAGACACTTTCAACATGGTCTTTTTTTTTTAACACTTTTTCCCTATTTAATTTATTCAACCACATGTCAAAGCTACAAAAAACAGGATGTCAATTTAATAAGCACAGATATTCCAACACAAGTCAACAAGGGAGTCTTTTCAAAAAGCAGAGTGATCAGCATCCTGAGAGGCATTTTCTCAAGACTACTATTCTTTCTGCTTCATTATTTTCTATTATTTTAAAGTAATTGTTATATAAGACTAAACCATGTAAACAAGGAACATAATACAGGTAGTCCCCGACTTACGAGTGAGTTCCGTTCCCACGACTATCTCGTAAGACGAAATCTCGTACGTCGGAACACGAAACACGTGTTCTCGTAAGTCCGGATTTTCGGTCGTAAGTCGGAAAATTTATGCTAGCGCTACTACGAACACTCGTTTTTCATCACAAATGTTCATACTAGTTCATAAACATGCTCAGAAACTTGTTTCCAAATGGTTAGCTAACACACTTTCATCTAAAAACACATAAAAGTGCTGTATTTTCTGTTTGTTCTTTACAAATTTACTGCTCGTTCGCCAGCTCGTAAGTCCAGAACCTCGTAAGTAAGAGCGCTCGTAAGTCGGGGACTACCTAAAGCCAATGGCTATAATTAACGTGTTTTGAGAGGTAGTGGGTGAAAAAAAAAAGCCTTAGAAGAAGCATTCTTCACTTGCTTCATCTGTTAATTAAAAATGTTTAATGACTTGCATCCATAAAACCCAGTTCAGTCAGATGCTCAATGGGTTTTCTTTGGACCTTTAAGCACTGAGCCACAGCGCTACGGGAACCTGGCTCAAGGTTGGAGCTCTAGTGTCAGTCATGCCCAATGACCAGAGCAAGCTGTGCGCTCCGCTCCTCAAGTGGCTGCCAGAGAACACTCACCAAGGTTACGCCTGTCAGAGGCAATGGATATTCCACTCATCTCAATCAAAGTCCTTCACAGAACTTCCAGGGATTGGTCCTGCTTGCTTTAACTTAGAAGAAAAATAAGGAGGTTTGCTCTCCTGGAAAATTTGGAAGAGGAGGAAACGGTCACGTTGCCACACCTGAACTATCCAGCGTGACAAATAACACCTTCAATTATTAATCTGCAGCTAATCAAATCTTCAATTTAATCAATTAAGATCATTACCTACAGAGGAAAATAGGTGAATACATTTGCATATTATTTATTTACCTTCTCTACGGGAACCCTGGCAGGGACAGAAACTGCTGGGATGGCTGTAGGAGTGGGATGACACTTTTTGGTGTTAATAAATACAAAGAAATATGCAACTTTAGAGACAAACCTGTGGGTGATGACATGAGAAAACCGACTGATGGAGAAAATGGAAATGGAGACTAAACCTGTTTTTTAATGAATATTTCTGCAAATGGTTTCAAACAACTTGCTGCAGCAAAGCTAATCCCAGAGATAAAAACATTCCTCCTTGGCTTAGCTGTAAACACTATATTCATTCAGTCAACATGTTATTAATTGCAATGCCTGTGCTTAAATACCAAACTATTTCCACAGAGATAAATTAATGCATCTTTGTGTCCCTGAAGTCACTCTAAACAAAATGAATCGTGGTTAATGACAATAAATTACAGCACTTTGCTTCCACAGGAAACAATCTATAAGTCGGCTGACAAGCAATGTAAATGTGTTTGTGAGGCATAAATCATTAGCTAACAATTGAACACCTGTGGATTTTCCAAATTAAAATAAATCCTCTTTCAAAGCTCCCATCTGCTCAATATTCCACAGATAATATTAAATGATCATTTTGCACTGACATCTTAAGCAAATGGAGAAATTAACAATGATGGATACTTGAAACTGCTTTTTTTGATCAGTTAAACACCTGGTTAGCTCATTTGTGGTCAGTAAGTAAACAGTGCCCTTCTTTTTTTTTTAAATGTGGGAGCCTTAAATGCATGCTGTGGCATTTGCCTACGGTTGATTGCGTGTGGTGTGTTTGTGCGGGTTCTTCGTCTGATCACTGCAACATCCTCGATCTCCAGGGGCGGCGGCTCCTTCTCTCATCAGCCATGCCCAGTCGATGTGACTGTCACTCCCAATCTGCACTGAGAGGAGAGCCTGTGCCTATTTTTATAAATGTATTCATATTCATTAGTCCAGAGTGTCATTCATAGCAGCAGTTCTTTAATGCGACACGTAGCCATCAGAGGCTTGCAGAAGGCTTGCCTCCTCTCATCTCACAAATTAATAACAGAGGCAATCACTGCAAAGGTGGCTTCCGTCAAACAACAATGGCTCCTGATTTCCATCAACTTTGCGCAAGTCCTCATTTCTACATGGCATGCAGTAAGAAAGGGAAGAAGAAGAAAAAAAAAAACACTTACTGGTCACCCCCCTTACAATACAATTGCACCATCTTTTAAAAAAATAAGAAGAAATGATTAATTTAGGTGAGATTTAATCATAATTAATTTTTTTTCTTTTGACCCAGTGCGATATCCGGCTTCATAACATCTTGGAGTCAGTCGATTAATTGTGCAGAATAAGTGAAGTGAATTTGAGCTGCTAATGGGAGCAATTAGGACTCAACAGGCTCAAGCAGAATTTACCTTCACCCATCTGTGCACCGACTTGGACTTTATTGGCCCATATGTGCCACGTAAAGAACACAACTCCAGTCTTTTGCGTATTTTCTAAGACTACCATGACATTTTCATCTAATGTATGGTTTTTGCATCATTATGATGCCTCCAATGTGGATGTTTTATTAGTATTATTATTATTTTTGTAGTGCACATCCTCTTTTTCTTGGCCCATTTTGTGGATTATTCCCGCATCCTCGCCATGATTTTTTCATGCCCATTGTTTCTGCTCCACCCCACTTTAAATCAAGAACACAAAGCAACCCTGCCGTACTTCACTCTGGACAACATTAATAAAACAAGCTTTCAATGATGCAGAGCAGAACGCCACGTTGGGCTATAGAGCAGTGGCACGATTAAAGCTTTTAAATACTACCACCCTTTGCTTCTACACATGTCATCTCTGCAGTAAGACCAGCCGTGTGCTCACCTTATCACTTGTATTGTGTCTGGGTTTGGGTCACTACTCTGCACTTGAACTGTAAGAATAAAACAAGTGATGGGTCCACTTTAACATACAGTATAGTGCAATAAAGGGCCTTCAGCAAAAAAAAAAAAAAGGAACGTTTACAAAGGTTGTTGAAGTTCTGCAGAGCTAAGATCTATTTCAAGATTTATATTCTTCCTCTAATCTTTACATAGCTTTCAAATTTAATCATATTCTTACAGCGTCTTTATTGTTTCTCTACCTGAAAAGGGTAATCAGTTCTCTATATGAGGGGATAAATATTTATTATCTGCACCTGAGTAATTTCTTCTCACAGTTTGCCCCTCTAATATTTAATGATGACAACTCCTTGAGTGATTGCAGAAGTAGAAATAAGGCTTTTTAATTGAATTCTGTGAAGTTAAACGCACTGTCCTGGGCAACTTCATTAAACTGATATGACTCTCCAATTTCTGCAGTCCCCGCAGGCGCAGAGCATGTCCGACATTGTTACAACAGATGTGCTCCATCAAGTTCGTACATGCTCCAGCATTATCTTTCACAGAAAGAACTAGAGAATTACTTTTTGAAAGACCCTCCTTGCTCACAGACATTGGAAGAAATTCAAAACGAGAAATTCGGACCAGCACTTTGTGAAAGATTCGAGGACGGTGATGACGAAACGTTGCCTGAGGTGCTTGCACTGGTACCACAAGTCAGTCAGAGGAGCTGCAGCTGTAATGTGTCCATGGAGAGAATATACCCAACAGTGCCTTTGCCATTATGCTTTTGATTAATTCAGGCATCCCAAATCGGGCTGGAACTATCATATGCACTGTGTGTCATATGTGATGTAGATCCAATTTGGCTTTAGTCTCTTGAGTAAAGCTCCATGTCAGCCCAGAGTGACTTCCCGTGTCTGCTGAATCTTCCATCTGGAGACTGCGGGGGCCATCGTTGTCAGAAGGCCTCCTGGTGCGCTGCAGCACATGTCCCTAACAGGGGATGCCTGAGTTCGTTTGTTTGGTTACTTTACCCAGGCTCTGTGACAAGATGAGACAGTGACCGAGGCATTTGGGACACGGGAGCCCCCTGCAGAATTAAACAGGCTATGTCTCAAGTGCCAGTGACAGGAAATCTCACTCAGATCACAAAAGGCAGAACTGATTGCATCTGACAGGTGCATCCACTTCTTTTAGATGCAATGTCTTTGTTTTGTCTGGATTACTTGCGTGTAAGCGCTTGTATTTTTGGAACTATGCGTATGTGTACTGGCAGTGGCATCTTTCCACATTCAGTTTACTTGTCGAAATGAAAAGTGACCTTTTTAAAACACAAATGTGTTTTTTTTTAAACCAACAGAAGCAGAAAGAGGGCCCACAGCATGTTTTTGGTTGTGTGTAACAACCAGGCAAATCACTGCTATAAGGGGGTAAATGTGGAAAAAGGTTGGCAGTGAGAGAAGAGGAAGGGTTACTGTTTGGGCTCAATCTGGGCACGCTAATCCCTTTGATCCCCCCATTTTACTGTCAGCTGTTTCCTAGCTACCATTGGATCTGCACAGAATTTAGGATTTGTACAACTGTACATCACAGCAATCCCTGCCCCAGTACTGCGGCGCTCTCCTTTCTTTTCTCCAACAATACCCCACCTAGGCCCATGATCAACACACGTGCGTTGATTTATATTTTTATTCGTTTTTCTTTTGCATCAGTGGAGTTGGCCATGATGGTGACATGACAGAGATGGGTTAAATTGGAAACTACAGTATTTTGCAGCAAGAACCATCAGAACATGTTTTACAACAGAAAAAGCTGTTTCTGATAAAGACTTTCAATATGAGATGCTGTAGCTGTGGCCCACATTCATTATAGTTGTGACCATAGGCATCGCAACAATTATATGTGAAGGGAGCATGCCCCCCCACCACACACATTTAAAAATGTTGTGAACAAATCCATTCCACTTGATTAATAGGAGAATACTCAAACCACTAAAAATCCTCTACGGGTTTTCCTGGTTACCTACAACAACTCCCCACATGCATGCATTGTTTCTCCGAGGTCATCTGCTCACGGGGGGAGAAGGGAGAGACACCTCTGTTTTGTGCGCTAGCTTAGTTCTGGCAGTTGTTGACAGGGTGGGGAGCTAGGGTGTGTGAGAGAAACGGAACGCTACATCTGTAGCATCTTAGCTAACACGTCTGTGTTGTGCGCTGCTAGCTTAGCGCTAAGTTAGTTCCTGCAGACACAGGGGGTTGGGGGTGGGAAGGTTTTGGGATGCTTGAGAGAACTGAGAGAAGCGGAGCGTGCTCTATTCACACAAGGAGAGCTGTTGGTCAGGCTGCTTCTTGTTGCTCACTAAAATAGTTATTGAATCACATGTTTATTTAGGTCAATTCAATCAACCTTTATTTAGGCAGGTTAATCCCATTAAGCCTCGAGGACTCATAACAAGAGAGACCTGCCTACAAACAAAGAACGATGACAACAGCAACTGTAGATTTTCCTTGGACAATCAACAATAGACAATATGTAGTACTATAAAATGTACAAAGTAGTTAACAACCCAGTAAAATCAACCAGAATGCAGGAAATGGCATCTTCTGTATTAAAATTGTTAATATTAACCCCCAGACATCCCCCCACCCCACCTCCCACACACACCACCAGCATGTCCCACAACACACGACGCACACATTACAAATGCTTCTTACGCCAAAGGTTGTGACAATAACTTTGTTCTTTTCTAACTAGATCTATTCAAAAACAACAAATCAACCTGAATGCATTAAATGCACTTGTTAGAATAGGAAACCGTGTTTGCATATTAGCATATGTGCACATTGCTTGTCATGTTTGTGCATTTGCTACCATGTATTAAAGCAACAAGGGAAGTTTTATTGAATTCTTCTTCAAAGCTGCTTTAAAATTTGAATAAGTAGGCAAATCAATCTGCACGGAATCTCTTTCATCCTTGTCAGCATTGGTTTGCTTAGAGAGGTGCAATGCGCCAACGATTCCCCACTTAACCTCCAAGGAGCTCACCCAAACCGATCCCAAATCATTCCGCGCAAAAACACTCATGGCAGTCTTGATTTGCGTATTGGCAAATTCATGCTTCATCGTCACACACAGGCTCTCCTGGAACTCAGGATTATTAATCTAGTAAGCAGGCAGGTACAAGAATGAACGCCAAAAGTTTCTCAATTTCCTGATTTCAATAAGAGCTGGTAGGCTGTATTGATTTTTGTATGTGCTGTATGCTTCTATTATTTGTATCATTCAGGTGGGCAAACGTAAAACTACTTCTTTATTAGACATTTTAGTGGACTTGTTTAGTTCTTATCTTTCCTTGGAACTTACAAAGGTAAATGAAAATCTATGTACCGGTACTCATTCAAATTTGTTGTCATTCAGTGCAATCAAAGAAAATATGGCACTGACACTGAAAGGCGACTAATAAAATAATAAACGGCGAAATAAACTTCTGCCTCTTTAGTTTAGACGAGAGGAGCAGTTTTTGTCTCAGGCTGAATTCCATCATATGCTTTTAGTCTTTAACCTGAAGGGTTTTATGGCTTGTGCAGAGGGGCCAAGGAAAAGGTAATCCAAACATGACATGAGCCATGGAAGTAGAAGCCTGCAGTGCCATTGTCAGCTCCCGTCATCGTCACACTTCTTAACTGACACGCCGCTGATGTTACCGGCAAGGACAGTGATCAAAGATCTGTGTACGCTGAAGCGCTGCCGTGTCTCAATGACAACCTGCTCCTCGCTGCCAGGCACACACCAGCCTTATCAACAAACACAAAAGCCCTCCTGAATGAGACTGTTGGTATGCATTTCTTTAGATTTATCTGTGCTGATGCTTTGGCGTGTTCAGCGCTTTACCAATCACACTGATATCCCTCTGTCTCTCTGCTGCACGTATGTTTGTATCTAAGGTGGAGTGGTGTCAAACTGTGACAGGAGTGATGGGCGAAGGGGGGTGTATGTTACGTTCCAAAATACACGAGGATTTGCAAGATAGTTGGCGTATTGAAACAAAACCAAGCATGATATTAAGTCCCATGTGTTTGAGAGCAGGACAACAGGAGATGAGAATCAGCTCAAGTTGTAATCAATAGAGCACAAAGTATGGAGATGCAACCAGAGGCTCTGGCTACTCCCTCCTCGCCTCCAGAGGGTCTGGCAGGCCTGCTGCCAAGCTCAGCTGAGCAAATGTAACCTTGCAGTTACGAGTTTGCTTGTAAAACAGGGTAATTTAAGAATGGAGTCTCACTGGAATAGACTCCTCATACCTTTCATGCAGGAAAAAAAAAGTTTAATCTTCCCTGCCTTCTTTAGCGTCACATGTTTTGAAGTTTACCTTCATTCAGTTTTGAAAGTAAAAGGTAATAACGTCGTTGCCTGTGGGCGGCACAGTGGATCAGTCGGTAGAGCTGTTGCCTCTCAGTGAGAAAGTCGTTGAGTCAAATCCCTGCCCGGGACCTTTCTGGGTGGGGTTTGCATGTTCTCTCCATGCATGCGTGGATTTTCTCCGGGCACTCTGGTTTCCTCTCACAGATCAAAAACATGCATGTTAGGCTGATTGGTGACTCTAAATTGTCCCTAGGTGTGAGTGAGAGAGTGAATGGTTGTTTGTCTCGTTTGTCTCTATGTGTCCCTGTGATGGACTGGAGACCTGTCCAGGGTGTACCCTGGTTCTCGCACAGTGACTGCTAGACATGGGCACCAGCGACCCCCGTGACCCAAAAAGGAAGAAGCAGGTAAAGATAATGGATGGATGGACGGACGGATGGATGGATGGTTTTGCCTGTGTGTGTTTGCCTGTACTTTTAGCAAAATATTTCATAACTCCACTGTCACACAGCCTGCTCTTTGAATTGAGAAAGCCCTTTGGATAGAGGGTGACACGTTTTCTGTAACAAATAAAGTAGTTTTTTTTTGTATTGAACGCTTTTTCTGATTCTATCATGTCCTGGATGACTGAGAATCTTCACCAGCATATTTCATAAACCAGAACACAGATTGAAATGAAACTCTCAGACTGTATTCAATGGATGCACATTCACAACCGACTAACATTTAGAGTCAACCCAGTTCAAGTTGGTGCCAGAACAAAGCAACCTTCCAACACAAACATCTCTTACTCAGCTAATTGTAGATATTTAGCTAAAGTGTGTTAGCAGCTGAAAGTCATTCCCATAACATACATAAGCATATCGAATGAGATTTGTTTTACAACTTGACATTCACAGCTGGAATCAAATCTATGTTTGTTGGCAAAATATTTAAAAAAACCACCAGATAATTTTTGATAAAATTCTTAGAAAGTAATTATTGGGTGCACATCTAAAACTGATAAACTTTTTAATTCAAATGATCTCAAAATGGCCACCAGAACAAAATGACCTTCGGAAGCTGCTCGCTGGGCTTTCCTGGCGTGAGCTACACTTCAACTTCTCACCATCATGCCCACATGTCGTGTTGTCTCTGAGCAAGACACCTAATCCCTAATTGCTTCCTGGGTGCTTCCATAACTGCCCACTGTTCCACCTGGGTGTATCTCAGGTGTGATGGGTTAAATGTAAAGAATAAGTTTCGTCATTGTACAGTATAGGAACATATACAATGATGACAACACATAGCACTTTTAAACGTTGTGCAACAGCTTCACTAAAAACTTTAGCAACATGTCTGAATGTTAACAACAATCACACCCTAAACCGCTGGTGAGATTTTAGTTGAACTTTCAGTGGAACTCAGAAAGCCTCTCCACCATCACAAACATCTGCACCTCCAGATGCAGGAAGAGGGCCACCTGCATCATGAAGGATCCCACTCACCCAGCACACACACTTTTAGCCCCGCTCCCCTTCAGGCAGGAGGTTGAGGAGCATTAAGTGTAGAACAACTAGACTGAGGAACATCCTTCTGAGTTTCTCTGATACTCCAGCAACATATTGGATGACAATGTTTCTCTGTCTGTTTAACCCGGTTCCATTTTTTTGGCATACAATAATCTTAGTTTAATGTTTGGATTGAAAAGCAGCAGGCTTTAACATGTTTTTTGTTTGTTTGTTTGTTTGTCTGTTTTCTATCAAGTTTAGCTGAAATATTGCCATGTTTATCACTTACTGAAGCAAGTCACAGTGGTGCAACTGCTCTGATCTGAGGTCAGAACAAGAATGGAACAGAGAGAGGATTTATTCATGTGAGTGTACAAAGAGAAATGGATTTGTATGACCACTTGTTTTTTTTATAGGACACATAGATAAAAAGGCTGGCCCCGCCACCACCTCAATTTCTCCCCTTCTTGTCTCTTTTGCCGTTTTATTCACAACACAAGAATACACTCAGCGGTCCCCAGGAGGGCCACGCTGGACGTGAGCAGAGATTCACTGAGCACATTACGTTGTAAAAAGCATTGTTTCTCACCACACTTTTCCTTGAGTCGCCTTTGTGTTGTTTAAATGTTTACGTAGAACAGCTTGGGGGCTCAAAGACATGCGTTTGGTACCGAATGCCACTCGAGCTCCATCCTTCATTTTCATGGATGAAAGCGAAAGCACTTTTTTTCTTTTTTGTTGAAAATGCTCATTATAAAAGGACACTGATGAAAACATCTCTCCTCCTTATTGGTCAAAATTATATCAGGCAAAAATAAACAAATAGAGCTACTTCGCATTCTCCTCCATACAATGGCCAAGGTCATTTTTGCTTTCAGCTTTTGTCCCAGCTCAGGGCTTCCTCTGAGACATTTTTTAAAAATTCCTGATAGTTGAAGTGCCTCCAAGCTCTGTGTCAGATTGATTAGACGTTTAGCCAGGAGAATTAATATGTGAGAAATTTGTAGGTTTCCGCCTGCAGCGCCACTTCGCTCGCTCACATCAGTAAACAAGTAGATATAACAAAACCACTCTCAGCTACGTGATTAAAATCGCCAGCAAAAAACGTGAAATTGCCCACAAAACTGATGCCGTCATTACGGCGAAAATCAAATCCGAGCAAACCTTACTCAAAACTATATTTTTCACTCAGCGAGACACAAAAGGGTCTTTGTAGGTAACAAATTATTTGGAATAACTGGTTTTTATGTGGAATGAAGGCCTGAATGAATGAAGCCTCTTCAGTGCACAGATTTCTCAGCAGAAGCTGAAAAAAGTGTTTAACACCAGAAAAGTGGAAACAATAAAAAAACAACTTACATTTTTTTGGGAGCGAGTAATAATTTTAGCCAGCTATCCAAATATGCAGACATCAGTGTGGCACACATATGGTGAGACAGAACTCTGCCCCATGCAAACAGTCATTATAGAGCCCTATGGGCAAATGGCAATCACTAGGCAAAGTGGGGAATGCCAAAACCCCACAGTTAATTTGATTACATTTCCATTATGAACTATAAACACAGTTTTGATGCTCGACTGAGCCAATTAAAGCCTTTCTGAAGCTTTAAAAAAACACTGACAACGCGCAGCCCCTTTGTTCTTTAACAATAGGGTTGATTGTAATCATTTGTCACTCTTACGCGCAATCATTTTTTTTGTATTTTTCCAAATCAAATACTGTGTATTTCCCCCCAAATTTAGGCTGTTTTCAGTGAGCTGTGACATGTTCCATCTTGTGGCAGCATGAATAAACATGTGTCGACAGCATTTGGCAGCGACAAGAAAAAGAAAAGTGAAGGAAAGAAAAATAAATAAATAAATAAAAAAGCAGCCAACCAGCCAGACGTTTGCAGGCACTGAAGACACATAAGGAGTCAGATATGGAAGCTGCCACTGTTTCACCTGAGGCTGGGCAAAACGCTCGCTGGGCTTTCCTGGCGTGAGCTACACTGCAAAGAAAATAAGCACTTAGTCCAAATTTTAACAGCTGTTGGCTCTCTGGAGCAGAAAACACATTTAATGGAGTATATTTCTACCAGCACAGAAATACATATGTCACGATTAAAAGCCTCGCATTCTTTGAAGGAATGTGTATTACCCACCCTCACTAAGATCATCTTATATTGGGACACGCTCTCCCTCTCGGATGACTCTCGGCTACTATCAAGTTAAATTTGAGATCAGTATATGCACAACTGTATGAACTTAAACCATTTTTAAGTTGGTTAATGTGAAAAAGCTGTGGCAGCCATCTTGAATTTGGTTGACTCCAAAACGTAATCAGTTCTTGACGGACATGAAATTACTATTTTCTGAGCGTTTCATTTAAATCTAATCAAAAAAAGGCGTTCAATACATAAACAACTGGACTTTATTTGAAACAGAAGACGTTTCGCTGCTCATCCAAGCAGAGTGTGAGGTTCAGGTTTTACCTCACACTCTGCTCTTTGAATTGAGAAAGCTCCTCGGATGAGAAGCGAAACGTCTTCTGTTACAAATAAAGTCCAGTTGTTTCTGTATTGAACGCCTTTTTTTGATTTTATCATGTCCTGGATGACTGAGAATCTTCACCAGCATATTCATTTAAATCTGTTCAGGGGTTCAAGAGCAGAGGTGTCAAGTAACGAAGTATAAATACTTCGTTACTTTACTTAAGTACAAATTTTAGTTATCTATACTTTAGTAAAGTAATTATTTTTCAGCCTACTTTATACTTCTACTTCTTACATTTTCACGCAATTACTGGTACTTTCTACTCCTTACTTTTTAAAAATAGCCTCGTTACTTTTCTTTCATTTTGCCGTTTTTTTTGTAGAATATAGATATTCACGCAGGACTTTCCAAAATAACATAAATATCCGCATCAGCAGCCGTCGTCACTCACCAGTGTTGCCAGATTGGGCGGTTCACCGCGATTTTCCTTCTGACTTTTGCGGGTAAAGAGTGCTTTGGGTGGGTGGGACTCTATCTGGCAACACCGTCACACGCGTGTGTCTTTACATCCGGGGCAGCGTCGGCAGCTCCGGGACCCTCCATCAATGTAGAAGCGTCTGCGGGACCGTGACCCTCCATCAGTAGTTGGGGCGTCTTCTATAGCAACTTCATCCGGCGAAGCCATGCTGTCCGTGACGCTGACTTGTTAGGGGCTCTGCTAGCGCTAGCATTAGCGTCTCGCGAGACAACGTTACCTCTCAACGAGAGATATCGCGGGAGTTTAATATCGCGAGATCTCGTACAACGAGATCTCGTTACATGCCTAATGAGGTAAGCTGAAAGTTTTTGTTTTTTTTATCAGTTGATTACTGACTTCTAGTGACCTAGTAACATACTAATGTTGTATAATAAATATAAACGTGAAAGACAACAAAACCAGGAGAACCCTTGACCAATTTGTTCTGCACCGGGCAACACCAGAGGCAGATATGGTATGTAAAAAAAAAAAAACTGCCATCTGGAAAAATATCCTTTGAGGAAGTGGAGAAGATCACTGAAAGTCTTCACCTGGTTGGCAGGTAAAAATTCAATAATTTCCAGTGTAGTGGTGAACCATGTTTAATTATTGATAGTTATAAACAAAAGTGTACAATTGACACGTACAAATAAATACATAATTGTGAATTTACTTTACACTATGCAAACATACAACCTTGTCCATCTTTAAAAAAACACAGTTCATATAGGTAAATTAATAAATACATTTCAAAATGTAGTTTAAATACAATGCTAAATTATAAATATAAAACACGTTTTTCCATTTATTTATCACTACATAACCTAGGCTATGTGTCACTAATGAACTTTAACACCTTTTGGCAGGCTAAACATGTCTATGGATGAGCTGTATGAGGAATGTGTGACTGCAAACAGCCTGATAGACCACCTCACCACCTCACCTCAGGAGAAAGAAAGGTGGCAGTCCCAGGGAACAGCAGAGAAGTGGATGCAAGTTCTTCAGGCAGCTGACCTCTCCAACATCCAGCTGTTGTATCCTTTGTCCTCAGCATCCCATCTTCCACTGGGTTTGTGGAAAGGATTTTCTCTTTCATGAAAAGTAAGTGGACTGATGTGCAAAACAAATGTTCTACTGAACTAATTAGAAGTGAGCTCATTGTCAGTCTAAATTATGAAATGTCTTGCTCAGAGTTTTACTCTTTGGCACTGAAAAACAGAGCATTCCTTGCTGCAGCACGATCTCAGCAGAAAAACAAATGGAAAAAATAGGTTGACTCCATAATGTAACGTTCCACTGTTTAGTTTACAAGTTTTTTATTTTTACTACAAGTGGAAAGCCATGGCCTTTGAGGCACAATGTGTTTATGTTTACAGATTTACTACAAACTTTATTTGCACGTTGCACTAAATGCACTATTACAGAATGTTCGTATTGATTTTTTGTTATTTAATACTGTTTTAAGTTATTAAGCAGGACAGAGGTCTGTTTAAGAAAGATACATAATTTTCAAAAGATATGTTTGTTTCTGGCAATTCTATTTGCACTAAAAATAAATGGTTAATTGTGTAATAATTTGTTTATACATATTTTTATAATTCAAAAACACGTATCCAAATGAATTCAGGTTGATTTCAAAGTGAGGAGGGGCAGGCAGGGTGTTTGTGTGTGTGGGGGGGGGGTTAAATGGGGTGACCAGCCCTGCCGAGAGGTGTCCCTTATTTATTTATCAAGGAGTTGGCAACCCTATTTTCAATGGGCATATATGCAGTTAAGACAGGTAGCTTAGTGCACCCCTAGTTTTTCAACATTAACAATATAATATAATCTAGTCTAAAAAAATGATTTTTGTGAGTGAGGTGGGGTTTTATACAATAGTATGTGTGGTGCAGCCTAAGCATTTGTCTTTGTTGTTGCTTTTTCTTACGCTACTTTTACTTTTATACTTTTAAGTAGTTTTTGAAACCAGTACTTTTTTACTTTTACTTGAGTAAAAAGCTAGAGTTGATACTTCTACTTCTACAGAAGTAATTTTAAATCCCAGTATCTATACTTCTACTTGAGTAATGAATGTGAATACTTTTGACACCACTGTTCAAGAGATGATTTGCTAACAGACAAAGAGGGTTGATTCCAACTGTTTTTGCCAAGATTTCAGGCATTGCTAGGCCTGTCCCGATAACAAATTTTGCTGGGCGATCAATTGGCTCAGAAATTATTGAGATAAACGATAATATCGTTTAAAATTTAACAATAATTAATTGTCAAATTTTAGAAGAAATGTTGATTTGTTTTGAGTGTAATACCTTTTTTGACCACCTGATGACAGTATAAGACTGTTTGAACCAAAGGATGGATAGTCGATCAGCGTGTCTCTTTAAGAAATATGGGAGGGAGACCCTTGACGTGACATGGGCTCAGTGTTGCCAGGTGTACGATAATTATCACATTTGTACAACAATTTGGCCCTCTGTACATTGTATGATCAATAATCCCAAAAAAGGACAAACATACAATAATTTAACCATTCCGTGAATGTGTGGTTGTAATCAGTTGTCATCAGCTTGTCACAACTGTCTGTCAGAGTTTTTTTGTGAACCCGGAAGGCACCTGTGTCTAGAAACAGATTCACAATCATGCTTTTCTTAACGTGACCTACGAGTGACGTGTGTGCGCAGGGCCGGATTTAGGAGGATGGGGGCCCCTGGGCTTGAGTCATCTACACAAAGGCATGAGTTTCAACCGGGAATTTCGGAGCTTCGACGAGACAGAGGTTTAATCCCGAGGTCGGCCTGTTAGCTTAGCTCGTAGTTTAGCTTCTCAGCTTAGCTGCATTTAACGATCCAAAAAAACACAATTTTGGATCGTTAAAACAGATTTTAAAGAGAAAAGAAAAAGGGAGGGGTCAGTGAAGAGCACCGGAATCGAGCCTTTTGTCATCCAGGGTCTTCCGTAGAAAGAGAGAGACATGAAGAAACGATAAAGCCGATAAATGAAAAGGAGGTTGATCATTTTCATTTACCATACAATTAATTGATTTGTTGTTTATCGCGACAGGCTAGGCGTGGCAATGACTGGCACTTAGCACTTTCATCCATATACTCACTACAGACTCATGTTCAGGCTGCTGTTTAATATACCGTATTATTTTTACATTATTAGTGTTTAGTGTACTATATATTAGATCTTTTGGCATATTGTTTAGCATTTATTTAGCGTATGTCTTGGTATAAAGCTTAGATCCTTTTATAATGCTTATTTTTTACTTTATATTTTTGTTATTTTTGGGTGTACTGTAACTGGGACCATGAGTACACAATTTGGTTCCACCTCATGTACCACATGTGATGCGTATTACCATAAAAATACTTGAACTTGAACTTGAGTATGTGATGTGGATAACGCTCCACACTGTAGCTCAATATCTGTAACATCAACTGAATTATTGTCGTTTTGTGGTTTCATAACTTCAGCAGGCTGTGGCAATCGACCTCAATTGGGTTGGCTTCAAAAGTTGATCAACTGTATCTCTTAATTTATTGATTATTCTCAGAAAACATATTTAAAATACATCCTTTGGTTCATTAGGTATTTTGCTGACAGACATATCTGATTCCAATTGTATTTGTAATTAGGACATAACAACTTATGATTTGCTAAAACATTTAAAAAAAGGGTTTATCAGGTGTCATAACTTAGACTCACACAAATAACAGGTGGAGTTTACTTTAGGGATTGGGTCGATCCGATCCAGTATCGGATACCGGCATAATTTAAGTATCAGATCCAACCTGCCGATATTTCCGATCCAGCTTCAAAGACCACTTGTTTTCCATCACATTCTGTGACTGCTGTCTTAACATTGTGTGAGTTAAACCCAATGAAGACACTCTTGAGCCTTACAACAGGAAACTCACTAACTAACAGCACACAAGAGGCAGGTCTATACCACACACATGTCCTTCTCACTCATGGTGCAGCTGGAAAACTACAAATCTGCTAAGCATTATGGGAAAGACAACAAAATCCACTCCCTTAGTGGTTAAGGGGAGTGGATTTTGTTGTCTTTCCCATAATGCTTAGCATTTTTTTTTGTTTTCCAGCTGCACCTAAAGCTGGAAAACTAAAAAACCGCTAAGCATTATGGGAAAGACAACAAAATCCACTCTCTTAGTGGTTAAGGGGAGTGGGCTGTGTTGTCTTTCCCATCATGCTTAGCGTTTTTTTGGTTTTTCCAGCTGTACCATGAGTGAGAAGGACATGTGTGTGGTATAGACCTGCCTCTTGTGTGCTGTTAAAGTTTGTGAGTTTCCTGTTGTAAGGCTCAAGAGTGTCTTCATTGGGTGTATCTCAAACAATGTTAAAAGGAATAGTCTCAGTACAAAAATTTCATTATACAGATTCACATACCTGAACAGTATCGGATCGGAAAGTATCGGTATCGGTCTATTCACAGTTTTTAAGTATCGGATTGGATCGGAAGTGAGCAATGTAGATCGGTGCATCCCTAGTTTACTTAAACAACAATTTACAAGTGCAAAAATACCAGTTTGCCGGCAGGAAGAGATGCTTGTAATTTTGATAAACCACTAATACGGTAGTTTTGTGTGATCTTGCGCGTATTGATTTTTCCCTTCTTCTGAGGACGTGCTCGCCGGCGTGCGTGTCTGTGCGTCGCTGATGTAGATGAATTATGACGTAGAGCCTGTGTTAGAGTGGGGAGCTTTAATCACACAAGGATTCAGAGTGTTTTAAACAAATGCTGTTTTTTTTTATGTGTGTCTGTGTGTAAGCACGGGGGATTATCGTAAGATTTAAAGATTTGGAAATGTCTGACAGCTGTCAAGCCGCATAATAACGTACGTCCAGAAAATTATAGCAGCTGTCGGTTGGCAGAATGTCAATGCTGCTATCAAGATTAAAGCTCAATAGACAGGAACACGAGCAACTCGCACACTCACCTTTTTTTTTGCGGATGCGCACAACAATACGCGTGCAGAAAAACACACTCACTCAAACGGACATAGATCTTTTGCAGCTTTTAGGTGTTGAGGAGGGGAAAAGCATTACAAAGACTGCTAAGTGAGGGGGGGCGGGGAGGAAGAAAGGCAGAAGCTCACATCTATTTACTCGCCATTTCGATTAGGGGATCTACACGAGTCTTTAAATGGCTTGCTGGGTAAAACCTGGAGAAAGGTTTCCTTGTGGATCTACGTATCCCTCCCATGCAGTGGCGCAGCCGTCTGTATTAAACTCAACAGGAGCATCAAAACGAACCTGCTGCAAACCAAGCAGCTACACGCCACCTGTTCCCCAGTGAAGCCTGCGTCTCCCAGTTTTCCACATCCTCAGAGGCCCCTTATCTCTCAGCGTCTCTGACTTTATGCAGAGCTGCTGCTGTTTTGCAAATCATTTGCAAACAAGGTTTCCCCTCTGAGGATGTGGGCTGCCGTTCCACTTCAGGGCAACACAAGGCGCCTCTGGATGCTGAGAGAAGCCCCCCTGCAACGATCGCAACTGTGTCATCTCTAAAAGCACGACTTGAGGCCCTCCGTGGATGTAAGAGCACACAGACAAAACGGTGAGGCTCTCAGCGATGCAAACGCCCAATCAGGAATGCTCACAAAAAAAAAAAGGAAAGAAGAAAAAGAAAGGATAAGTTAGGGGTTTGTTTGGGGGAGGGAAGTTAAAAACCTATAGCGAAGTGGCCCGGTAGCACTCAACAGATCCTCACACACTCCAGGCATGTTGGCTTGAGAAAGAGATGCTAATAACAGCTAGAGGAACCGTGCCTTGCATAATAAGAGATGCCAGAGACTCTACTCAGATAAGGTTGGGAGTACGTTAGAGCAATGTGTGTTGTTCAAAGACAAACAAGCACGGGGATTATGCCGCTTTTAGCACTTTGGTGCACCGAGCAGTGTGACGGGGAAATGGGGAGCGATTATAGGCAAGTCTCACATGACTCAACCTCCAAAATGTGGCTATTTTTTCCCTCTTCTTCAAGACCTGCAAAGATGAACGCTCCAAGGACACCAAACATGCATTTTGGACACATGTCAATGATAAACGCCACGATTAGGTTTGATGGGAAAGCATTTAATTGGAACACCAAAACCCTGTTTTCTTTGTCCTTTATCAACTTACCTTCACTTCCCTCACTTTCCTTTCATTTGGCAGATCTCATTATCTTCTCACTGGCCAAGAGGTCATCAGCTGACAAATGACAAGTGCAGGAGTCCTAACAGTTTCACAGTAGCCGTGTGATAGTGGGGCTCATGTACATGTCTAGCGTCTCCTTATCTCCGACTGTGTTGGACACGAACGGAAGCAGCACGGAGCATGATTTATGCATTCTGCAGGATGCACGTTCCTTTCACACAGCCTCCAAGTCTGAAGGCAGATGTAGACCCATGCAGCACAGCCTTCAAACATCTGCTCTGCTTGTCCCACACAGTCATGTGTGTTTGTGTCTGTCCTGGAGGTGAATCTATAGATGCAGAGCGTCTCAGAAGCTCCAGTAAAATCCTTATGTTGACTTTTAGAATAAATAAGTCAACACTAGGTTTGACTAAAGGCTTCAAAAGAAAAGCAGTACTTTGTTTTGATCATGTTGGAAACAACCTAAACTGCTCAGGACGGCAGAGCACACATCCCCTGTTTCAAAGCAGCAGCACCATAATGGACCTTTTCAAGCTGCAGGTCGTTCTCCTTGAACGCCTGTACCTTTCAAAAGCCCAAAGTCTGTTCAATGAGCAGGCTGACACTAATTTAATTAGTCACTTGAATCATTTTACATCTTCTGCATCTCTGTGCCTTTTGTTGCTTTGTCTCACATTTATTTACCTTTTGGACTTTTTTTTTAGGCGCTTGTTGCAACTAAACAAATCAGAGTTGCGCATCTTACCTTGAGGCTGCGCGCAGGGGAGACAAGCCGACAGCATCAGCATCCAACAGGAGACCCACACCTGTCCAACCTGTCCAACCTGTCCAAACATGGTCCACTTTGGTGCGCTCGAGCCCCCGGTGCTGCTGCTGCAGGGGCCACGGACCCCCCGTCTCCAGACTGGGGACATGTTGCTCCGGGGAAATGTCCTGGCTCCTGCGCGTCTGGCTGCTCCTCGCTGCTTGTATGATGGAGGGGGGTGAGTGACTGGCTGGGCTGGGGGGTGTGGAGAAGAGACTCCGTCAGAGAAGAAGAAGAAGCGGGCGCACCGCGGAGTGGGGATCCAGTTTTGGACACGTCCCGCGTGAGCGAGGCGGAGTCAGTCCAATTGAATTTGCTCGGCTGTCAAGAAACATATTGACATCATCCTCACTCTGGAGAACCTCTGAATGTAGAGATGATTAAAATTAACATGTCTACAAGTTTTGCAAATATTCCAAATCTTATGTTTTGATCCTGCAAATAGACTCTCTCCAAGTTACGCCCATAATAATATTTGGAATGGGCTTAATTTTGGAATTTGAGAGCCATTCTTTATGACCATATAGTCCAGAGACTCCTGTTTTTTTAATGAATTAGACATATCATATAGACGGTGGCAGCGCGCACAATGAGCCAAGTGTCTGCAGCTCAAGAGCTCTGTGCGCTACTGCCCCCATGTGGCGGCGGGCGGTACAGATCCGGACAGCCATGATTGATTGTTGACACATGGAAACCAAAAGCCTGGATTACAGAGAACAACCTGACGACAACTAAGTCTTCCAAAGCTGTTTGTGGATGTTGTTTTTATTTGCAGAGGATTTGAAAAAAATTAACTGGGTCACAATAGTGTGAAGAGCACAGGTGCTATTTGTGAATGTAGGGCTGTGAAATGCACAGGAGCAGCAGACTCAGGGGCGTAACTTTAGGTCTAACATTGGGGGGGTTGTGATTAACAATAAACACGAAATAATTGTCCACTATACGCTTCAGTGTTTAATACGCGTCATCTCTTCTTCTTCTTCTTCTTCGATGGTGTTTACTGGCAGTTTACAAACTCAGTGCATTACCGCCATCAACCGGACGGAGATGTAATTCAAGAGTCTACTTTCAACAAAAAATAAATAAATAAATAAATAAATTAATTAATTAATTAAAATAAAATTAAATCCTTTCAGCTAATTTTGTAACTTTCAAATATTTAACAAATGCTTTAGTTATAACCTGTGACTGATTTTTCTTCAATAAAGTAACCATTGTCACCGAACTCCCCATTACCCTTTCCAGTGCCTTCCTCTCTTTATTATATTTCTTACAATAAATCAACACATGTTCCACTCCTTCCAGTACCCCACAATTAGAGCAGTCACCTGATGGATGTTTTCCTATTATCTTTAGACCACTATTTAATGTAGTGTGCCCAATCCTCAACTTAATCCATACTTCCTCTCTCCTAGACATTAAACTACTATCGTCACTTAGGAGTACCTCCTTCTGTATGTTATGTAAATGTCTTCCTCTTTCCTCTAAATCCCACCTCTCCTGCCACATATCATTTATTTTATCTTTAACAATTATTTTTATTTCTGCTTTACTTAATGGGACATCATATTCAATTTCTCTTGCTGTATACGCGTCATCTCCACGCGACGCGTCAGCTTTGTCCTGATCAAGATGGCGGCGACAGGACCCAGCTAGTACGAAGAACTTCACAAAGAAACACGGTAAAAACAATTATTTCTTTGCGAGAAAAAATATATTACTAAGCTGACTTTATAGAAGACGTGTTCTTGAGTTTAACTAAATGTTCAAATCGGCTGGATTTAAAAAAAAAAGTTCGCTGATTTTTATGCAGGCGCCAGGCGGGTCAAACCGGACGCTTTCTTTCTTTAAATTTAGCTAAATAAACGCTTAAAAATATACAGTATTTCTTCGCTGACTTATGGGTGATAGTAGACGTACTCCTGAGTTTGACGAAATGTTCAAATCAGCTGGATTTAAAAAAAAAAAGTTCGCTGAATTTTATGCAGGCGCCAGGCGGGTCAAACCGGAGCTTTGTTTCTTTAAATTTAGTTAAATAAACGCTTAAAAAATATATTTCTTACCTCACTACAGCAGACGGGCTCCTGAGCTGAACCAAATGTGAAATCAGCTTGATTTAAAAATCCGCGGTGTGGTTTATGAGTGGTATCTTGCAAACAAAAACAGCGAACCTCACAGCTAATAGCAGCTACATCCATAGCAAGGGGCGGGCAGCGACAGAGTCAGTCCGACCAAAGGAGGCCTTTTTCGAACACATGCATGTAGAAACTTCTGGGCAACTTCATGAGCAGCTCCGTGACTCACGTGACTTCCTGTAGCCGGTGAGATGGGTGATACCAAATTATTTGCAGGGGAGGGGGTCAGTCCTCAGGGAGTTTGTTAAAAACATGCAGCAATTTTACTAAAAAATTTGAATGAATAAAGAAAATCAATTATTGATGTAAGATATGTATAATGACGAAATGATTTCATTTTATTGGGGGGGTTAAATGACCGGATCAAATTATTGGGGGGGTCAAAACCCCCCTAACCCCCGTGTAAATTACGCCTATGAGCAGACTCCTTGTTTCAGAAATTATAGTCTCAGATCAAGCACGATGCTGTGTCGCTGCCCTCGAACGCTCCATGCCTCCTCCATCATCAGACGAAGGATTAAAGGCAAGTTTGGGTATACACGGAAAATTCCGGGCACTTCTAAAAACATGAGAGAAACGCATCATAATTTTTAGAATAACTACATAGCTTACCATTTGCTGCATAACACTAAATTAAACATATCAGTACTCAATTACATACAAAATAACTACTGAAATGTATTTCTTTTTAAATTCACGGTATACTACTATAATGTCGTAAAAATAAGAAATAACAAAGGATTGTTAAAAAGGTTTGTTTTGACTGCTGAATTTGAAATACATGTCACACATTTGGCACTTCACATCTGGTTCTGAGAACTTCTTTTAGAATAGGATACCATTTATGTAAATTACTCTGTACTTGTGTTAAATTATTATTTGTTTTTTTCTAACCCTGTGCGGACTGAGCACTTGCAGTTCATGACAAAATATTGTCAGCCATGACATGATTTTTAAAAAATTGTCTGAAATAGAGTTAACAGTATGTGTGTAAAATACACTGAGTCATAAAGATGTTAATGGCTCCTCCTGTAACTAACCTGTTCAACATGCTTTCCTGCATTTCACCGAAGTACTGCACGTACGTCCCATAAGCTGCCTGCAGCACGTATGGATTTAGTGCTATAGGTTCAAAACCTGGGTGGTCTGTAACACAGGCGTACACACCCACCTCCTCACATCTGGCCATAACCTATGTCAGAAAGGGATTTTTTTATAAGTCATAAATTCAAGTACAGCAAACTTGTAAAATTTAACTTTTAAAATGTTTATGCTTCCTATAACTTTTTAAATAATGTACAATTTGGATTACTCTAAATGATTATTGCACTGCGTTTCTTTTGTTTTACAACATTTAATATTGGCACACTTGAAACAATTATAATTTATATTAAATTTACACATGACTTTGTAAAAATTGCAGAGATGTAAACATGTTTATTAAATGTTTGTTACACCATGCATCTGAGAGAAATGCAATTTCAATCCTGTGTATGTTCTGTACATATTGCAGTTTGGACAATAAAGTTGACTTTGAATTTTGACTTTGATGTATGATTTGGAAATGTATTTATCAATACAGAGGTCTAGTGTTGACAGAACAAGGAGCTTCATAATTGATTACCGGTATGTTGACTATGAGCATTCCATTTTAACACATTTACTATATAAAAATTAATTTGAACTGAATGTGGAGTGCAGCATGTATATCGTTTGTATTTTTACTCATTTTTTATAATTTGATACAAGTTTGTGTGTGCTTTTACTGGTAGAGTAATGCATACCCATAGTAATTCACATCACAGGAGAAATGCTTTTAAGACAATAAAATGCACAGTGTATTCAAGACCAGGTTTATTGGTGTGTTTTTTAATATATAGTATATTTATTAGGGCTTTAGGAAGTACTAAATAATTCATAATTATACCCTTGGCGTCTCCCTACAACACATGTTTTCTACAGGTGAGAGGAAGCTGCAGTGACCACAGGTGCACCTTTTGAAAGTTTTTATTTATTTATTGCTTTACAATTTGGATTGAGATAGTTGAAAATTATTTAAAAAAAGATAATTTGTTACTGCTTTGAACATTAGCCTATGTTGCTAATATAAATTTACCACTCAGATGCTGGACCCGTTCGGTCCATTGCCTCAGCACCACCAGATTCTTGCATAAGAGCGTCAGTGCCTGTAGCCAGCAGCTCGAACTGATAAGGCTCAGGACCTGTGGCTCTCTGCTCCAAGTCTCCCTCAGTTTCTGGTGAGGGAGGTGGAGAAAAGACCTGTGTCGCTGTGTTCACTGTCCATGTTGCATATATTATGCTAATGCTAGCTGCATGTCACGGTCCTGGCCACACCCACCTACTCGCTCTAACCCCACCTCCTCCCTCCTTTAGGCGGTGCCTCTACAGTCTATTGGAACGCCCATTTTGGTGAAGATTTTTGAATCTGGACTGGGGGAGGAGTTAAAGACCCAGAGGCCGTTCAGTGACACTTTAAGTGTCTTGCCCAAGGACACAACGACACATGGTGTCGGGAACCGGGATTCGAACCGCCAACCTTCCGATCGGGGGACGACTGCCATTACCACTACGCCACGGCCGCCCCATAGGTTAGTCGTTACATTTATTATCTGCGATGTTTTTTATGTCTATATTCTGATTTAACTTAATTTTGTATGTTGCTTTGTGTGTTGCCTGTTTTTTGTCTGTTTACAGCACTTTGGTTGGCCTTGTCGCTGTTTTAAGTTCTCTATAAATAAAATGGTATGGTCTCACCACTGTCTTGTAAACTTTGCCATTGATCTTTGCAGCCACTCATTTGTCACAAATTTCTCATGAAATGTTTCTCCATCCTGCCTGGATTCTCTTCTTCATCTCTTTGCCACATTCCCCATTTTCCTGGACAGTGTTAGCCTGGTTAAAACCAGACCCATGTCCTTCACTTCGCTTTGTACTGGGTCTGGGACTTCTCCCATAGACAAGGATTTCTCCGGTAGATTTTTGACCGGACCAATCAGAGAGCAGAAGGCGGAGTTTTGAACGACGTCGACTGACGCCG
>JBBPBX010011727.1:0-35073 GCA_038048925.1 Garcialebias charrua
GGAGGAAAGAACAGCAGCGGGCCACAAAGTGGGGAAAGACAGGATCACGTTGTTGTTCGGAGCGAATGCTGCTGGTGACTGCAAGTTAAAGCCGCTGTTGGTAAATCATTATGAGAACCCCAGGGCCTTACTCCGTATGAATAAGAACCAACTGCCGGTGTATTGGGCAGCAAACCGTAAGGCCTGGGTTACCCAAGAGGTGTTCTCAAAATGGTTTACCCAACATTTCATCAAGGATGTACAACGCTACTGCAAACGACAGCGCATTCGCTTTAACATCCTGTTGTTGTTGGACAATGCACCGGGTCACCCCGCAAATCTGACTGACCTCAACCAAAATGTGAGGGTGGTGTACCTGCCACCCAATACCACCAGTCTCATCCAGCCAATGGACCAGGGGGTGATATCGACCTTCAAGGCCTACTACCTTCAGAGGGTCATCCGCAGTGCTTTGTTGGAAACAGACGACTCTCCAGAGTTCACGTTAAGGGACTTCTGGAAGAAGTACAACCTGCGCCATGCTCTCACTCACATTGATGAGTCCTGGCATCAGGTGAGGGAGAGCACACTTAACGGTGTGTGGAAAAAGCTCTGTCCACAGTTTTTTGATCCCTCACTTGAGGCCGAGGACTCAATCAGCAGTGTGATTGAGAGTGTGGTGGAGATGAGTAGGAGGATGGAATTGGAGATTGAGGCTGAAGATGTTCGGGAGTTGCTGGCTGAAGAAGGCGAGGAGCTTACGACTGCGGACCTGCAGCAGCTGGTTAGGCAGCCGGTAGAGGAGGAGCAGCAAGAAGAAAGGCCAACCGCTCCGGCCAAGGTCTTCACGAGGCAGGTCTTGGCCAAGATCTTTAAGGAGCAGCAGCACGTCTTGGACCAGTTGGAGGCACTGGACGAGGATGGGGAGAGGTTCGCCAGGGCCTCCCGAGCTGTCCGTGACGGTCTGGCTTGTTACCGGCAGATCCTAGAGGAAAAAAAACAGGAGGCCGCGCAGAGCAGCATGCTGCAGTTTGTAACGAGGGGCACTGCAGCCACGGGCACTGCAGCCACGGGCACTGCAGCCACGGGCACTGCAGCCACGGGCACTGCAGCCACGGGCACTGCAGCCACGGGCACTGCAGCCACGGGCACTGCAGCGACTCTAGGATCTGCTGGAGCAGCAGAAGCAGCAGAGGAAATGCCATCCACCTCTGCTGCTGCACAGCCATCCACCTCTGCTGCTGCAAGCCAGCCGTCAATGGACATCTCCATCTCCAGCTCCAGCTCCAGCTCCAGCTCCAGATCCAGCTCCAGATCCAGCTCACCCTCTCCCCAGTAAACATCCCTCCGTCCTTCCCCTGCACCTGTCCCCAAAGGTAAAGAAATGTTGCATTTATATTTTGATTTTCTGTTTTATTTTATGTTACTTCATCTGTTAACCCACCTGTCTCTGTTCATGTCCACAGACGTCTGCTGCTCCTGCTCCTCCTCCTCCTCCTCCTCCTCTCCACTCCAGTCATTCAGCCAGCCAGCCTCTGCACCCCTCCACAAAGGTAATGAAAACTTGCTTTTACTTTTTGATTTTGTGTTTTGTTTTTATGTTACTTCATCTGTTAACCCACCTGTCTGTGTTCATGTCCACAGACGTCTCCTCCTCTCCAGCCAGCCTCTGCAACACCTACCTTCACTGACCTCCTGCTCATCTCCCACTAACCTGCACAGCTTCATCATCCAGGTACCGTACAGTACATAATGAAATGTGAATTTAATTTTGCTTTTCTGTTTAGTTTCATGCTACATTTCATCATCCACCTGTGTCTTGTCATGTCCACAGCATCCCTCCAAAGCATTGTGGAAAGGCCGCCCCCTGGTCCAAACATCAGCACACAAACATCACAGTAAGGACAAGTTGTTTTTGGATGTGTTTAATTTATCTGTAAGCACAACACCTTGCTGTCTGTGTGGTTTCATATGTTTCATTACAGTACGTAATGTTAACTTACAAATTTCTGTTTTCTAACAGTGACACCTGCTGCGTTCCCTCCTCTCCTGGGTGTACTGGCATCACACTGACTGAGGGATTAACCCTCCTGGGTGTACTGGCATCACACTGACTGAGGGATTAACCCTCCTGGGTGTACTGGCATCACACTGACTGAGGGATTAACCCTCCTGGGTGTACTGGCATCACACTGACTGAGGGATTAACCCTCCTGGGTGTACTGGCATCACACTGACTGAGGGATTAACCCTCCTGGGTGTACTGGCATCACACTGACTGAGGGGATGCTCCATGCCTCCTCCATGCCTCCTCCATGCCTCCTCCATGCCTCCTCCATGCCTCCTCCATGTCAGACACCTGGACGCCTGTCTGACCACAGTCTGAACACCCGTGCGCTGCCTCCTCTCCTCCACATGAACGTGAGGCCTTTTCACAACTTGTGCATGTGTGTGTGTGGGGGGGTGTCATCTCTCTGTGTGTAATGTTCACTTCAACATGTGTGTTGTTTGTGTTCACAGACAGACCAGCTCTCCTGCCTCCAGTGCATACCTTCTGCATACCTTCTGCATCCTCGCATCAGGACCAAACACTTGAACTGAACTCACATCCCTCTGAATGATGCTGCTTGTTCCTGCATCATCCTGCATCCTCCAGCATCCTCCATCACATCAGGACCAAACACTTGAACTGAACTCACATCTTACCTCTGAATGATGCTGCTTGTTCCTGCATCATCCTGCATCCTCCAGCATCCTCCATCACATCAGGACCTCACACCTGCCCTGAACTCATATCTTACGTCGGCTTCTCTGAACTCACATGTTCACATTGATGGTTGCACTGCTGCATAAGCAGTCCCATCTGATCCAGGTTTGAACAGCAACTTTTGACAACCAAAGAGACTACCTTCACTTCAATCAAAGTAAGGGAACTTTCTTTTTTATGCTGTTTCTGTGCTGGCTGGTTCTACCTTTCTAAAGTTCGTGCTGGCTGGTTCTACCTTTCTAAAGTTCATGGAGTGGACACTACAGTATGGCACTGTTGTTTTTTTAAACATGATGCTTGCTACATCTTTCTGGAGGATGTCACTTGTTTCTGATGTTTGTTTGCAACATGATGCTGATGGATGTCATGTGTTCATGATGGGTGTGACTTGATTCTGATGGATTTGGCTTGTTCATGGTGGGTGTGAGTTGTTCCAGATGCATTTGACCGGTTTCTGATGGATGTGACACATGGTGTCACATGATGTCATATGGGTGTGACTTGGTTACAGTATTCAATGAAAGTACTGTACAGTACAGTACTGTACAGTACTGTACAGTAGTGCTGGGCAGAAAAGCACTTTTGTACAGTAAAAACTGTACAGGTATGTGTTTATAGATGAATGTGTGGTGTAATGTGCTAGCTAACTGGTTGTAAATAAAGTGTTGTGCATGTTTAAGGATCAGTATGTACGCTTCTTCAGTGTCATGTTGATAAACGGGTGCTTGGCGTCTCGTTAGCGCCCTTTTTCCGATTTGCGAGCGATGTTCCGGTTTAACGAGAGCCACGTGGGTCTGTTCTAATTTAGCGAGCAATGTTCCGGTTTTACGAGAGCCGCGTGGTTTGTTCCAATTTGCGAGCGACGTCCCGGTTTTACGAGAGCCACGTGGCCTGTCCCAATTTGCGAGCGATGTTCCGGTTTTACGAGAGCCACGTGGAGTGTTCCGGTTTGCGAGCGATGTTCCGGTTTAACGAGAGCCGCGTGCGGCCGTTCCAAATTACGAGATTTCCGGTTTACGAGCGCCTCGTTGTAACGGATCTCGCTCGTAAATCGGGGACTACCTGTATATATATATATATATATATATATATATATATATATATATACATATATATATATATATATATATATATATATATATATATATATATATATATATATATATATATATATATATATATATATATATATATATATATATATATATATATAATATATATATATATATATATATATATATATATATATATATATATATATATATATATATATATATATATATATATATATATATATATATATATATATATATATATATATATATATATATATATATATATATATATATATATATATATATATATATATATATATATATATATATATATATATATATATATATATATATATATATATATATATATATATATATATATATATATAATTATATAGTTAATGCCAATATGTTATGTTGAGCTTAAAGTATTCGTTAGGAGTCATGCTCAGGTACTACCACACCAAATTCCAGCTCAATACTGTATTAGTAAAATTAGCTATCTTTGTGTTTACTAATGTCTGTTAGCTGTAGCAGCTATCTTGATATGGATTAGCTCCAAAGGTTAATCAATTGCTGATATATAGGCATTGATTATCAGAATAGAATTCAAATTATTACTTCTAACCTACAAAGCTCTCAACAACCTAGCTCCATCTTATATTGTAGATCCTGACACAATCTGCTGCTTCCTTAGATAGAGGACTTTTACCGATTTGCTTTCATTACGTGTGTGAATTGAATCACATTGTGCTGATGCTGATCTGTTTTCTTGTTGCTGTGTTCATCTGTGTTCATCTGTGACCATCTGCTCATACAAACTCATGTTCGTGCTGCTGTTTATTTCCACTATATTAGGCTTAGTGTATTACTAGTTGATGTTTTTCTTAGTTAATTCTAGATGTTATTACTGTTTTTCTCTTGCATTTGTTGTAGGATGTAACTGGGACCCCGTGTACATAATCTCGTTTTCATCACATGTACCACATGCGGTGCAAATGACAATAAAGACTCTCTGACTCTGAATGTTTTCAGGTCAATGGTTCATGAGACATTTTGCTAACAGACGCGACAGAACTGACTGAAAAGTTAGTGGCAAACATTTAATCAAAGATCTTACACAAGCTATTAGAGCTCCAGATATGTGCTGGGGATATATCTCGGCTACTGCCAAGGTTTATGACAATCTATGTAAGATTTACTGAGTTATCGACACCTTCCAGGGTCAGTTGGCTGCGGCAGCCATCTTAAATTGAGTACTTCAAGTAGATGCATGACCTCCTCACTTTTTTCTGTACCTCCCCTGTGAAGACTATTTTTCTTGGTGACTTAAATATCCACGTGGACAATTCTTATTCACCTCTGGCAACAGATTTTAAGTCTCTTCTGGACTCTCTTAATCTCACTCAACATGTTGACGCCCCTACGCACAGCAGGGGGCATACTCTGGATTTGGTGATTACAGACACTGTACTCATCAATAACTTATCTGTATATGACCTGGGTGTCTCAGATCACAGGGTCATCTCCCTGGAAGTGCCTTCATCTTCGCCTGCTTCAAACCCAAAACGACCCATCCAGTTCCGTGACCTTAAAAACATTTCCCTTGATGTTCTGTCTGCTGATCTTCACACCCTGACCGCTGTCAATCATCCTTCTGCAGATGACTCTGTGGATTACTACAACCAATCTCTTCGGGAGCTCCTGGACCTACACGCCCCCTTGAAGACAAGACTGGTGTCTTTCTCGCGTTCAGCCCCTTGGTACACTGATGAGCTGCGCAAGATGAAGGCAACTGGCCGTGCTATTGAGAGACGTGTAAAATCATCTGGTCTCTCTGTGCATAAGCAGGCATATAAAGAACATCAGAAAGCATACGCCTATTCTCTTAAAGAAGCACGCTCCAAATATTATTCTAACATCATCAACACCTGCCCTGGAAACTCTAAACAGCTTTTCTCCACAATAACTCGTCTGCTTAATCCCATTAAACAAACTCTTGAGGACTCTGTTCAAAAATTCAACCTGTTCCTTTCGTCTTTTAAAACCAAAGTTGACACTATCAGATCTCAGCTCCACAACCTCCCTGTTCTCAGTGTGCCATCTACCCGTCTGCATTCTGGGACCCTAAACAGCTTTGATGAAGTTGTTCAGAGTGAGGTGGAGTCCATCATCAAGAAAATGAAGCCTTCATCCTGCGCCCTGGATCCTTTCCCCTCATCTCTCATAAAAACCAATCACTCTGCAATAGGCCCACTAATCACTCAAATAATAAATCAGTCTCTACAATCTGGTCATGTTCCACTGCCTCTAAAAACTGCCATCATTAGGCCTCTTCTGAAAAAATCTAATTTGGATCCCGACATTTTTTCTAATTACCGCCCAATTTCCCACCTCCCATTTCTGTCCAAAGTGCTGGAAAAAGCAGTTGCTGCTCAGCTGCAGGACCACCTACAACAACACTCTTTGTATGAGAACTTCCAGTCTGGATTCAGAGCAGCTCACAGTACAGAGACTGCGTTGCTGAGGGTTACTAATGATGTCCTCATAGCTGCTGACACTGGCTCTCCCTCCATCCTTGTCCTCCTTGACCTCACTGCAGCCTTCGACACTGTGGATCATAGTATCCTCCTCCACCGTCTTCATGTGGAGGTCGGTCTCTGCGACACTGTCCTGGACTGGTTCAAATCTTTCCTCTCCAATAGGCTGGAATGTGTTATGCTGCGTTCCAGTTGCATCGGAAGTCGGAATTACGAACCCGGAATGACGTTATTTCCGAGTTGAATGCGTTCCAGTTAGCTTGTCGGAGCGACGACGAAAACAAGATGGACGCCCGCTACAAAGCTGTTGTTGTTCTTGCTTTGTTGTGTTATAAAAGGTTTCTAGACCAATTAGCAGCAAAGTTGAAGATCAATTCTGAGGCTCTTGAAATGTTAACCAGGTGTGTTGTTTCAACCAGTATTTTTTTTTTATTAAAAAGCTTATTTTTGATAATTATGATCGAGGCTCTTCTTTCACATCTATTTTATAGTTTTAATTCGATCTCTTTTGGGAAAATAGCAGCAGTACAGAAGTTATCATTAGATAAATAAAGTCAGAAAGTGCTGAACATTGTTTTTCTTTTCTTTTTTACTACCTCAGCATAATTAGCAGACATCTAAAAAAGCTAAGTGTGGTCCTCTGGACATTCAAAAAACTAAACAAAGCAACAACAAAAAAAAGTGTTTTCTTGCTTTGTTTTGTTTTTTGAATGTCCAGAGGACCACACTTAGCTTTAAAAAAAATTTCTACCTGGATTATTGAGCATGCATCAGCAGACATGTTTTACTGTTTATTGTTAAAATTGTTATTAAACTTGAAATGATTTCTTTGTATTTTAGGATGCTGCTGATACACACAAACCTACGGACACATGGAATAATCATGAAGACGGGTTCTCAATGGGAGTTGATGCTGAACATGGATGACAACACGTTTGTGCGTCATTTCAGAATCAACAAGACCCAGTTCACATCTGTAATGATGCAGCTGCAGGAGAAAGGCATAAGGAAGGAGCACTGTCAAGGTGCAGCACCAGTCCCTGTAGAAAAGAAGGTCCTGATGTTCCTGTGGTACATGGCCAACCAGAACAGCTTCAGGGAGATGTCTGACAAATTTGATGTCTCGCAGTCCTCAGCACACAGGATCATCATGGAAGTACTGAAGGCCATTTGCACACTGGGACACACCTTCATCTCCTGGCCTAACGCATGTGAGAAAGCGTTATCTGCTGCTGCCTTTCACCGTATACGTTACTGTGATGTGTGGATGCTGTACTTGTATTAGCTTGTCATAAATTGTCAAAAAATGTTCTAGTGTTATGATTAAATGTGTTTATCTGACATGCCACTCTCTCGCTGTCATTTATATCTGTGTGGATAAACCACGCCAAAAACATAAGCTGGTATAGGTAAACACACTTTTTACAGCTACAAAAACCAGCTGCAAAACTTAGTTTCCCACAACAAGAACACCTGATTAAAAGTTTCAAAGTATCTGAGAAGTCGGGAAAGAAATTATCTCAAGTTCAAAGACAGACATAATATGTACTTGATTTTAACAATTTTAATTATAGATCAATTAGGACAACTGTGTAAAACCTTTTTTTAAATACAAACTGCTGTAAAACACTTTGTTCGAATGTCAGGAATAGACAGAAGATGTGTGAAATGCATGAAGTACAGGAAAGGCTAAAACAAATAGCACTAGTTTATCTGCAAGTACATCGGTTTCCAACAACATTAATGAAAAACTATTCAGTGCATCATGACAAATTGTCGTGTTTTTATACCAGAGGTGTTCCTCTTTTACAATGAATTTACTTTTATTCTAAATAGTTTCTTTTCATTACCTCCTTTCCTTTATTCTAATGAAAAACCACGCTTATTGTGAAGTAAGACAGAAGAATTTGTGCATTTGTTATTTCAAATTGTTTTTAATAAAGTACTGTTTGACAACAAGGCACAGGTACAATTTGAGGTAGGTCTGAGGTCTCGGTAAAATGAGCTACCAGCTAAAACTAAATCAAAATTACTAACTACAAAAAAATCATAATTAGGAATGTTGGACCCATAAAGACACTTCCAGTAGCAGCTGGCACATGCAGAGAATACAAAGTGACAGTTTTGTGCAAATTAAATAATGTTCCTCCTGAACATTCATTTGTGCAACAAATGGGGTTAGAACTTGTGGGGGGGCTGCTCTCCTGTGTTCTCTCCTCTGAGCTCTGCACATTGGACTCCTCTGAAAAGCAGAAATCAGAAGTCATTTTAATACACATACAAGTTCATTGTTTAAAGTAAGTACTACATGTAATGCTGTTCCTATTGCTGTCTTACCTGCTGTAGAGTCGTTGAGTTGCACTAACTGGACGTGTACAGTTAGATTTTCATCCATAAAATATGTCAAGGAGTCACCATTCCTCTGGAACAAGGGACCAAGGAAACGGGTTTGTCTGTTTGGGTCCAGGAACATCTTCGCATCCATGTCCACATAAACTGCAAAGAAATATACACATGGTTAACAACAAATCACATCATAGCAGTAACTCACAAAACTAACCCACAATAATAAATAAGCTCGATTTTCACTGTCTCACACACACCAACACACACACACAGACACACACAGCTGTGGATGGACAGGATGGTTTGGTTTTCAAGTTTTGCATTTTTTTTTAAAACTAAATAATTGATTCTGTTAAACTGGATTCCCACCCTGACAAGCCAAGATAAATCTTGATGGACCTTTTAAAAACAGTTTATGGTGCAAAACATTAGTTTACTAGCTAAAAACACGTGTCAAGGTGAACAAAGAACAACAAGGTCTCCTACGCAGCTACATCAACACGGCAACAATCACGTTCTTTAGAAAACACAAACAGCTTAGAAACACCCTCTAATTATTAGGCGACATATCGTACAATAATCACTGTAAAGTACGACATGTGTTTGTGTTACTGAGTTAATGATAAACAATGAACGCTGAACAGCTAAAACGAGTACTGTGCTAAACAACAACAATGCCGCCTCACACCCGTTTAGCGAGCCGTTGTCGACGCACAGAGGCTGTTTAAACATATCATTATCGTTACTATAAAGAACTACAGTGCCTGAATGCGTTAATGTGAAGTTACGGTTGAGTAAACCACAAAGAACTGCAAAAAAGAGTAAAAAAACTCTTTCACTCACTGTTGATGCGAGGAGCAGCCATCTTGAAACGATGATGTCGGAGATCTCGGGTGCCGTGCGGCTACACAGAGTTCACGAGTTGGAATTACGACCTGAGGGGGCGTTCCAGTTCATATTTACTGCTTGGAAGCTCGTAATTACGACCTCCGAGGACAACTGGAACGCAGCATTAGTCTTGGCAACGCCACGTCCCAGACAGTCTGTGTCTCCTGTGGTGTCCCTCAGGGGTCGGTTCTGGGGCACCTGCTGTTTTCCCTTTAGTCAAAGTCAAAGTCAACTTTATTGTCAGATCTGCAATATGTACTGTACAGGACATACACAGGACCGAAATTGCGTTTCTCTCAGTCCCTCGGTGCAACAGTAAACATCTAAACATTGAAACACTGAAACATATAATAATAGACATAAGCATAAAATAGTAAAACTAACACTGTCCTGAGTTTTTTTTTTTTTGCATAGCGGTGCAAGAGCATGAAAATCCACACCAACTCTAAAACTAAAACATTAAACATTTAATGAACATAATACTGTCCTGAGTTTTTGCATACTAGCACAAAAAAAAGAGTATAAAAAGTATAACTAAAATAAACTAAAGGTTTCTAGCATTGACATTTGCAAAGTGGCAAAGCAGCGTATGAGTCAATGTACACAGTATATGTATGAGGTAGTAGTTGATGTTGTTATAGAGGCAAAAAGTGGCATATGCAGTAAGGCACATTGGGCATCCCTAAATAAGACCGTTCAGAGCACACTGTATATGTACCAGCAGTGGTGTAGATATTAGAGTAGTGTAAATAAATGTAAACAGTAGTAATTACATGTAAGCAGTAGTAATAAAAGTAAACAGTATTAATAAATGTAAACAGAGAATGTAAACAGTATTATGATTATAGGCAGTGATGTAATACAGACATTAGTGCAAGTATGAGAAGTAGTGCAAACTGTATGAGCACATGACCGAGAGTTTAGTGAAAACCCGTTTGATGACACAGAGTCTAGTGTTAAAATCTTTGTGTTGAGTGGTAATGTGTGAGAAAGTTTTAGTGTTAAGGCAGTTCAAATGGGAGGGGGGGCAGAGCAGGCAGAGTGTTTAGCATTCTGACTGCCTGATGAACAGAGCTGTCTCTCAGTCTGCTGGTTCGAGCCTGGAGACTCCTCAGTCTCCTCCCTGATGGCAGCAGTCTGAAGCAGCTGTGTAGTGGGTGTGTGGGATCACCTGCCATGCAGTGGGCTTTCCGAGTGAGGCGTTTGCTGTGTAAGTCCTGCAGTGAGGGCAAGGAGGTGCCCACGATCTTCTCAGCTGCTCTCACAATGCGCTGGAGGCTCTTGCGGCAGGATGCAGTACATGCACCAAACCACACAGTGATGCAGCTGGTCAGGACACTTTCTATGGCACCTCTGTAGAAGGTGCTCATGATGGGGGTTGAAGCTCCAGCCCTTTTCAGCTTGCGGAGAAAGTAGAGACGCTGGTGAGCCTTCTTTGCCAGTGCTGCAGTGTTCCTGCTCCAGGACAGGTCCTTTGAGACGTGCACTCCCAGGAACTTGGTGCTGTCTACTCTCTCCACTGCGGTGCTGTTGATGGTCAGAGGGGCATGTTGGGCATCCTTCTTCCTGAAGTCCACAACAATCTCCTTTGTCTTCTCCACGTTGAGAGTGAGATTGTTGTGTCCGCACCACAAGGCCAGGCGGCTCACCTCGTTCCTGTAGTCCGTCTCATCGTTGTTGCTGATGAGACCCACCACTGTTGTGTCGTCCGCAAACTTGATGAAGTGGTTGGAGCTGTACGATGGTGTGCAGTCGTGTGTTAGCAGGGTGAATAGAAGGGGGCTCAGCACACATCCTTGTGGGGCCCCTGTGTTCAATGTGATGGTGCTAGATGTGTTACTCCCGACCCGCACTGTCTGTGGTCTCCCGGTCAGGAAGTCTAGCAGCCAGTTACACATTGAGGTGTTCAGCCCCAGACTGTCCAGTTTAAGGATGAGCTGTTGGGGGATGATGGTGTTAAATGCCGAGCTGAAGTCGATGAACAACATTCTAACATAGGAGTCCTTCGTGTCCAGATGTGTGAGAGCTGTGTGAAGGGCAGAGGAGATGGCATCGTCGGTTGAGCGATTAGGTCGGTATGCAAATTGGAAGGGATCCAGGGAGTCAGGGAGGACAGATGTGATGCTTTTCATGACTAGCCGTTCAAAGCACTTCATCAGGATGGGGGTGAGTGCTACTGGGCGATAGTCATTGAGGCATGCGGGCGTTGCCTTCTTTGGGACAGGGATGATGGTGGTGGCTTTGAAACAGGTGGGGACGATGGCCTGGCTCAGTGAGATGTTAAAGATGTCCGTGAAGACCGCTGCGAGTTCCCCTGCACAGTCCTTCAGCACACGACCAGGTATGTTGTCAGGACCAGAGGCCTTCCGGGCGTTAATCTTGATGAATGATCGCCTTACGCTGTCTGAGGACAGCGTCAGCACCTGGCCATCAGGAGAGGGGGGGAGTTTATGTGCTGGTGTGCTGTTACTTGCCTCGAACCGAGCAAAGAACTCATTCAGTTCATTCAGCGCAGAGGCTGAGCTGTCACAGGTCTGGGGGGGTGGTTTGTAGTTTGTGATGGTCTGTATACCCTGCCACAGACTGCGTGTATCCCTGCTGTCCTTGAAACGGTGAGCTATTTTCCCAGAATACTGCCTCTTTGCCTTTCTGATGCCCCGGTCCAGGTTGTTTCTGGCTGCCCTCAGGCCCACCTGATCTCCCGCTTTGAAGGCAGCATTCCTGGCTTTCATGAGTCTGTGAACCTCAGCTGTCAGCCATGGCTTCTGGTTAGCCCGAACAGTGATGGTTTTAAGGTTGGTTACATCATCAATGCACTTGGTGATGTATGAACATACAGTGTCTGAGTACTCCTGGAGACATGTGGTGTTGTTTGTGGTAGCAGCTTCTTTGAACATACTCCAATCTGTGGTGTCAAAACAGTCCTGGAGTGCCTCTGAAGACCCCTCTGGCCACACTCGTATCTGCTTGCGGACTGGTTTTGTGACTTTCACCAGTGGCCTGTATGCTGGCTTTAGCATAACACAGATATGGTCAGAAGCACCAATGTGGGGGAGGGGGATGGCTCTGTAGGAATTTTTCATGGTGGTGTAAACCTGGTCCAGGGTGTTGTTTCCTCTTGTTGCAAAGTTTATGTTTCTGTATGTTTTTGGGAGAACACTCTTTAAATCTGCATGGTTGAAATCACCAGCCGTGATGAGAAAAGCATCAGGATGGGCTGTTTGTTGCTCACTGATGTGCAGATATAGTTCATTTAGTGCCTCACCTCTATCTTTGCTGTTGGAGCTTGGGGGGATATATACAGCAACAATCAAAACAGCTGTAAACTCCCTCGGTAAAAAGAACGGTCTGCATTTAATAGTCATGAACTCCACTAAATGTGAGCAGTGTTTGTAGACCACAGCAGCATCACGACACCATGCGTTGTTGATGTAAACACATACATGCTGCCTTTAGGTCAAATTATTAATCAGTTCAACATTTCTTTTCACTGTTATGCCGACGATACACAGCTCTACATCAGGACTGGAGCATCCTCATCTTCCACCTTGTCATCTTCATCTTCACTCTTTGCCCTCTCTACCTGCCTGGAGGCAATTGGGGCATGGATGAATCAGAACTTTCTTCAATTAAACTGCTCCAAGACCGAGGCCATACTGATTGGCACCCCTCACCAGATACAGACATCTACTATAACAAGACTTTCCTTTTCTGGACAAGACATCCCCCTCTCCACCTCTGTTACAAATCTTGGAATAAAAATGGACTCCAATCTTACATTTGAAAATCACATTAAGCATCTGTTTAAAACTTGCTTCTTCCATCTTCGAAACATCTCCAGACTTCGCCCATCCCTAACTTTTTCCGATGCTGAGAAGCTCGTCCATGCTTTTGTCTCCTCCAGGCTCGACTACTGCAACTCCCTGTTTATTGGAATCCCTGGCAAAAACCTTCAGAAACTTCAATATATTCAAAACAGTGCAGCAAGGATCTTGTTGAGAGTTCGTAAATTTGAACATATTACGCCCATTCTCCATAACCTTCATTGGCTTCCTGTCGCCTACAGAATTCAGTACAAAACTGCTCTCATTACACATCAATGCTTACATGGAGCTTCACCAGATTATCTGAAGGATATTCTTATTCCATACTCATCCACCCGGTCGCTGCGGTCACAGAACAGTAATCTCCTTCACATTCCGAGAACCAAATTAAGGACCATGGGAGACCGGGCTTTCAGTGTGGCTGCCCCCCGCCTGTGGAACTCTCTTCCTGACTGTCTGAGAGCCCCACAGTCTGTGGTTGACTTTAAGAGCGGCTTGAAGACCTTTCTTTTCAACCGAGCATACTCTACCTCCTCATGATTCTACTTTTGATCTTAGTTGATATTGTTATTGATTTTACTTGTTTTATTACTTGTTTTATTGACATTTAATTCTGTTGCACCTTGTAGCACTTTGAGATTTTCATTAATGAAAAGTGCGTTATAAATTGAATTCATTATTATTATTATTATTATTATTTTCTGCGTTTAAATACAATTTCTTCCAGAGGCAGGGCGTGATCAAAAGCACACAACTGACTCAAACTCACCACATTTCCTGCTCACCAACACCTGACCCACCAGACAGTGCCCCGGCAGCTCTGCAGGCTGAGCCAGACTTTTGGACAGCTCATAGTCCGCCCCGGCAAAGTGGAGGTGGAACTGCTCCCGGTTGATGGACTTCCTTAAGGTCCTGATGGTCTTCCTCAGCCTCTTCTCTGAGCGTCGACGCACACAGTTCAGGTCACAAGTCTCTGCTGAGAGAAACACTCGATACCACAACTGTTTCGAATTTCATGCTCAAACTCAACAAAAACAAAGAGAGGAGGAAAAAAAAGCCCTTAACCACCAAAAATGTGTAAATTCAGGAAATAAAACAGAAAGCCCTTTATCTTGGAGCCCCGCGGCACCAGAGCCAAGTCAAAACAGGAGATACTTTAACATTTAGCTTTGTTTAGTGACAAACAGACAGCAGCGAGAGGCAGACCAGACGCAGAACAAGAAGCAGACGAGCGTGCAGGCAGGAAGCGCAGAGAGACCAACCTGTTACCTCCTCAAGGTTCACGTCCAGCTCAAACTCAGCCGTCATGGAGAAGCCGTCCTCCGTGCCGGCTCTTCGGCTGTGGCGGCCGCGCGCTCGCTGTCCAGCCGAGGAGGTGCAGCGCAGGCTCACGTAGCTGAACTGGACGTTTTCAGTGAAGAGAAACCTGCTTTCTGTGAACATCGGAGACACCACGCCACAGAAGCAGAGACGTCATGGACGCGCTGAAGGAAACGTGCAACTTTCACAACAAACCTCACTCCAAGCTCAAACCGATGAGTCCTCTAAAATAAAACTACTGAGACAGGACTTACTGTAGTTTAGTCTGTACTTTGTGAGTGGTAGCTACTTTCAGCTATTTTAATCATTCATAGCCACAACTTTTCTTTGTTGGAACCTCTATAGATTTTGCAAATACCGTATGCATTTTTATTTAAATCTGTTTTATAATTGAAATAAAATGGAAAATGGTTTTATCATGTCTACTTCAGAATACTTGCTTCATTTTAGGCTTTTAGCTACTGTTTTCTAGTCTTAGCTTTAGTAAGTATGTTGTTAGTCCCAGATTTTAGCTATTGTTTTGCTAGTTTGAACTTTTAGATACTGTTTTGCTGGTAGCTTTAAGCAGCTGTTTGGCTTGTCTTAAATTTAGCTACTGTTTTGCTAATCCTAATGTTTAACAAGTATTTTGTTAGTCTTAGATTTCAGCTACAGTTGCGCTAGTTTTAACATTTAGCGACTGTTTTGCTCGTCTTAGCTTTTAACATATTCATATGCTGCTGTGCCACTCTTTGCAAATGTCAATGCTAGAACCTTCAGTTTATTTTATAGATATAATTTTTATACTTTTTTATACTACTATGAAAAAACTCAGGACAGTATTACACTTTTATTATTTCATTTCATGCTTATGTTCATTGGGTGTTTGGTGTTTCAGTGTTGGTGTAAATTTTCATACTTTTATACTACTATGAAAAAACTCAGGACAGTGTTACACTTTTACTATTTTATGCTTATGTTTATTAAATGTTTTAGTGTTTAAATAGTTACTGTTGCACCGAGGGACTGAGAGAAACGCAATTTCAATCCTGTGTATGTCCTGTACATATTGCAGTTCTGACAATAAAGTTGACTTTGACTTTGACTAACAATATTTTGTTAGTCTTAGATTTTAGCTATTGTTTTGCTAGTTTGAACTTTTAGACACTTTTGCTGGTAGCTTTTTGCAACAGTTTTGCTTGTCTTATCTTAGCGGTTTTGCTTGTCTTATCCTTTAGCTGTTTTGCTTGTCTTATCTTTTAGCTGTTTTGCTTGTCTTATCTTTTAGCTGTTTTGCTTGTCTTATCTTTTAGCTGTTTTGCTTGTCTTATCTTTTAGCTGTTTTGCTTGTCTTATCTTTTAGCTGTTTTGCTTGTCTTATCTTTTAGCTGTTTTGCTTGTTTTCATTTTTAGCAAGTATTTTATTAGTCTTAGATTTTAGCCACTGATTTGCTAGTTTTAACTTTTAGATACCGTTTACTGTTAGCTGTTAGCTAATGTTGCTAGTCTTAGCTTTTAGTTACTATTTTGCTAGTCTTTCCCGCTTTGATGTGTTTCCCCTCGACTACTAAAGGAGGTTTTTCCTACACTGGGTCCTTCTATTCATGCTATTGTGAACAGCCGTTTATCCTCAGGTGTGGTCCCAAAAACCTTTAAACATGCTGCTGTCCAGCCTCTCCTGAAAAAAACCGAACCTTGACCCCTCGGTGTTGTCCAACTTCCGGCCTGTCTCCAGACTCCTATTCATTTCCAAACTACTGGAAACAATTGTTGAGTCTCAGTTAAAATGTTTCTTGGACGACCACGCCATCCTAGAGTTGTTCCAATCCGGCTTCAAATCTCTCCATAGCACTGAAACTGCTCTACTGAAGGTCTTTAATGACATTTTCACAGACAGGTGATTCTGTGCTGCTTGTCTTATTGGACCTTACATCTGCTTTTGACACTATTGGCCACAACATCCTCATTTCTAGGCTGGAGAAGTGGGTGGGCATCACAGGGTCTGCACTCAAATGGTTTGAGTCCTACCTCTTGGACAGAACCTTTTGTGTCAATATCAAAGATTTCAGTTCAGCATCTGCAGCACTTCAGTGGGGGGTACCGCAGGGGTCCATCCTCGGTCCCCTTCTCTTTTTGTTATACTTGCTGCCACTAGGTGCTATTATCCGCAATCACAACATAGCCTTTCATTTCTACACCAATGATTGTCAAATTTACTTCCCCCTGAGGCACAGAGGCTCACGCTCTATTCAACCTCTTCTTGACTGCCTGGCTGACATCCAGGACTGGATGGCTTCAAACTTCTTAAGTTTCAATGAGAAGAAGTCTGAAGTCATGTTGTTCCATCCCAATGGCTTATTCACGAACCACGACATTGACCTTCTCTCTCTAGCCCCACTAGAGAAACAAAAGGTCACTAATCTGGGGGTGACAATGAACCCTTCCCTGAAACTTAACAGTCATGTAAACATGATTGTTAAATCCTGATTTTTTTTTTCAGCTGAAGCAGCTGTCTAAGCTGAAGCCCATACTATCCAAAAAGAACCTGGCCTCTCATGTCAGGGTTTTGAACTAAGGTCAGCTGATGTTGAGAAGGAGCTAAAGCTGTTTTTGGTCAACAATTGAAAATACGGTAATGGGATTTTTCATGATCTGTTAGTGCTTAAAGAATGTGCTGGAAATTATCAGAACAAGTGCTCAATACAAAAACAACTGGACTTTATTTGTTGCAGAAAACGTTTCACCCTTTATCCAAAGGGCTTTTTCAATTCAAAGGAGCAGCTGTGTGACAGAGAAGTTTTATACAGGCTGACATGCCACGCACCAACTTACCGTATGTAAATTGGAAGCTGAAATAACGCCCACACATACCTGAGATAATATACCCATTCTATGCTGGAAATTATGCTCAGCTTCTTTCAAGACAAATGCTGTATACGGTATACATTTTTCTGAGTTAGCCATTTTTCAAGGATTCAAGGCTCTTTATTTGTCATATGCACCACTACATGTGGTGGAACAAAATTGTGTAAACAGGGTCCCAGTTACATGCAACAAAAGTATTAAAATGTAAAAGAAAAACAGTAATAAGATTTGTGTTGGCTAAAATTGATTAGCTAGGGTAAATTGAATTGGCGTGTCTCCAGAATCAGATGTGGTTACTTTCAAAACGTTTCATTGAAATCCATCCTATGGTTCATGTAATATTTTGCTAATGCTACAGACAAAACAAACACATATGGGCAAAAATGTTATTACCTTTTGTCTACTGCGACATGCAATATTAAAAGAAAATACCCCCTTAAATACCAAAGTCCATGCTCAATTATCCAGGTATAAAATCCAACAATTTTCAGTCAGGTCATCTGAATGGTTTCTTTTTTTTTTTTCTTGGGCTGAGACGTTTCACCTTCCATCCAGAAGGCTTCATCAGTCTGAGGAAACACCAAACAAAACTGCTTCACTCCCTACAACTTACTCCAAAGTGGAAAAAAAAACAGTTATGTTGGTGCTAAGATGGTCACTGGGGCACGCCCTCTTACTCGTCGACAGTCATGTCATACTGGTTCAAAACACCAAAGTCCATGCTCAATCATCCAGGTATAAAATCCAACAATTTTCAGTCAGGTCATCTCTTGACGGTTTCTTTTTTTTTGTGCTGAGACATTTCACCTATCCCCCTTAAATACATAGAATGTCACAGAGATGCATACTTAAAATAAAACATATCTCTGATATATTACAATTACAAAGTACAAAGCTTCTTTTGTTCTTCATCTATTGCTTCGCTTCTGTTCCTCCAAGGCATTTAGTTTGATTCAACTATAGAGATAACGATAGAGAGATAAAGTCAGAGATTCTTTATTTGTCATTTGCACCACATGTGGTACATGTGGTGGAACGAGGTTGTGTACACAGGGTCCCAGTTACATCCAACAATAAAATGTAAAAGATAAACAGTAATAAGATCTAAGATATGAACTAAGAAAAACATCAGCTAATAATACACTAAGCACTAATAGCATAAAAACAATAAACACAATACGCCGAACAGCAGCACGAACATGAGTCTGTGTGAGCAGATGAGTACAAATGAACACAACAACATGAAACAGATCTAGTGCATCTGGATTGTGCGCCATAGCTTAGTGTTGTCAGTGCTGGCAGTTGACCGGGGGTTGTGGGGTGGAGTTGTGGATGTGGGACATTTCAGTAGGCGCTTGTTTCTGTTGCCAGTGTGGGGCGCCCTCCTTGTATAACGGTAGGGGGAAACACTTGAGTTTTGATGTGAAAAAGGAACAAAGAACGTCACGTTCAAATTTTGACTGAACATCAACAGCAATCCAACTCTTGCTGATGACCTTGCAGCGAAGAAAAGATGTCAGATATGTGCAAGACTCCTCTTTGATGTTCTACTGCCTTTATAAGCTCTATTTAAGTTTTGAGTTGAATTGTATAAAAATAAAATAAAAACTGCAGATAGATCATGTGGATACAGTAATGATATTTTTATTTGATCTTTTTTCATTTAATGTTGTTACATTTATTCTGGATTGTATATATGTCTGACAAAAAGGTACTTTATATAAATAAAAGGCATAGCATTCCTTGAAGGAATGCATATTGCCCACTTTCATTCATGCCAGGATTTTAAACAAAGATCATCTTAAAAAGATAAATGACATGGGCATATTGTGGTCAAATTTGGGAAATAATGTCATGCACTATTTCATGCATTATTGCAATATCTTACGAATGTTAGTGCTCAGAGTACAGTGTCTATAATGAGTATTCACCCCCTTGGATGTTTAATGCTGTTTATGCTGACAATACAATATATGAGTAGGTATACAGTATTTGACAAAATAATTACAAAACAACTTTTTCAATGTCAAAACAAATACTATTTTTTACAGAGTAATCCTAATTAAATAAAAACTATGTCATATAAAATTGGTGCCCATAAGTATGTACCCGTTTCACATGGCATAAGTATAAACCGTATTCCAAAAAAGTTGGGACACTAAACAAATTGTGAATAAAAACTGAATGCAATGATGTGCAGGTGCCAACATCTAATATTTTATTCAGAATAGAACACAAATCACAGATCAAAAGTTTAAACTGAGAGAATGTATCATTTTAAAGGTCCACCGACATGATTTTTTTTACTATTCATAAAATTGCTCAAAATATATATATTTTATCATTTAAATATGTTCCTTTATGCAAACAAAATGATAAATCACTTTATTTTGCTTTAAAAGTGATTTTGAACTTCAAGCCGTGTTTAATCATGGGAAATCTGATTACACCCGAACGCACCATCTGTGATGTCACACCGGGCAGAGCTCTGGGCTTGTCACAGTGTGCAGGTATGAGCAGCTCGACATGAAAGTAAGTTTGATACAGCTGTAGTGGGCATGACCTTGTCCACTTTTAAGACACCTGTGTACTTTTGAACTGTCCAGTGATGACCTTTACTGACCTCTCAGTAAAGCAAGACATTTACTACAAAATCATTCATTTAGCTATAATCTGATAAATATAGTCACCAAAAGAGACTATTTCTATCTTTGATTTTAGGCTGATGTGATCAAAAGAATAACTTTTGTCATTTTCATGATGTGTGCTTTTAAGCTGTGTTATTCTTTAAGAGTTAAACTGTGTTCACTGCTGTGTTAAAGGGAAATCTCGGGTCACAGAGACCCGACTGTTTTGTTTAGAAATAAGAAGACAGTTTAATCCGTTGTTTTTCATGAACAAGGCTCCAGCTTCTCTGCCTTTCCCTAAACAAATCTCTCTCGGCTCTGGCTGTAACCTTGGGCCTGATAAGGCAAGTGCACTCCTCTCTTTGTTCCTGCTTTTTAAGTTCTAACTGTGCGAGAACGCTTCAGAGTTTGCTGGGAATTTCAAAGAGATGTGAACTTTCCCAAGAGCTGAATGACCAACAGTCACGCGCTAAGGACTCGTCATCCAGCTGGGACTGATAACATGTTGTTATGGGTCCACTCCGAGCGTAAGCTCCAACTTTGTTATTCCTTCCTGGAATAAATTATCTTGAGCCAAGAAACCACGACTGTCACGGCTTCTGCCGACGAAAGCGAGTATCACCGACACCGACAAGGTAAACACGTCTGGAGTCCAGCTTGGACTTGCGGGACCGACGACTCGTCAGTCCAAGGCTGACCACAGCTCTTTGCCAGAACCAAGGCGGACGTCTTAAGGTAAAGGAGCAGCTGTTTGCTTACTGGAGGTGTGATGATATCTTAAGCTGGACGCGTACGGAAGAGTGTCATCTGGTTTCATAAATGCAAGATAAACTTCCTCTCTTAACCTCCCAATTCTTCTTAAATCTTTCCTCCTATCTTTTTCCCTCAATTCTAAGCTGGAAACTATATTAAGCTGAAGAGCCCACAGACTAAATATGTTAACATCCAATATTGAAGTCTGTTGTGTTAAATTTAAGTGTGCTGACGTATTAATTTGAAAGAAAGTGAAATCATGTCAATCAAGTGTAATGGTGTTAATTTAGTTGATTCATTTTAAATAAATGATAGTGTCTCTTTGACATATCAAACTAAGTTAACGTCTTTGTCACTTAATGGCTTTGTGTATTTATCCATCATAAAGATCACAGAAATATTGGGTAAACTGAAAAAGAACAGAATCCGTGAATTTACTATTCAATCTGAATAAGTAAATTAATTAAGGTAAAAAGGAGATCAGTATCAAAACTGACCCTCCCCATAACCCCTTACACTGGCGTATAGTATTTTGACACCTGTACAGGAGCTTTCCTCTGACAGAAAATGTCCGAGGCGAACGTCCGTGTCTGAAAACTACACCAGTGATAAATAACAATTTGGTAATAACTGCTCCAGATCTGCCTATTTTCATTGAAAAAGTGTACTTTAAATCATGTGATGGTTGTTGCCGAGGTGGGTACAAAACAGAAAGTGGTGATGCAGGCAGAGGTTGGAAATAAAATAGTGTGCATGGCCAAGAATGCAGTTTTGCGAGCCATGCACACAAAATGTCTTGATTTTTGAAATGGGATGTTCAAAACCTGGCAAAGCATAATGGTCACAAACACTCTACAGGTTCAGTGAGAATGGAGCTGAAACTTCACATATTTCCATGCAATTTTCACACAACTTTGAGGGATTTATTTTTCACCATTTCTTAACAATCTCTGCTCACTGACATATCAGCTTTATGTTATTCCTTCAGGAATCAGCACTCACTGCACCAGTAAGAATATTTTACTCAGAACAACCAACACTGGTTCAGCTTCAACTTTATTTTCATGTGGATACCTGTTGAAAAGACCCTGCCTGCAGACACCTGACATAATAAAAATGATTAGGGATGTACATTATCGGCATGGTATCAGTTGATATTAGCGTTAAAGTTCAATATCGGACATGGGTCATTCCATCAAAACAACTCACCGAAACAAAAGACGCTGTTTGTGTAGGACAACCCAGTAAGAAAGAAGCCCGCAGCGGCAACACAATGTGATGACGTCACGTATGCCTACCTGATCTCACAGCAGAGAGGAAAACTCAAAAGGTCAGTAGTGCAGATTTTTTTTTTTTTTGTTGAGGATGTCAAATTCTGAAGATTTTTGGGCTACATTGAGGCTCACTACATCGTCCCCAGTCTGAGATATTTTTCCAACATAGCATTTCCCGAGTTACAAGCCATCATTTCCTACGTCATTGAGAAGCTAGTAGACATTTGGACATCGTGTTAGACTCGTTATCATGATAAGTTTTACGGCACAATGGATAGACAAAACCTTTGAACTTAAAAAGGCTGTCCGTCAGGCACAGGAGTGCAGAGGATCCAGCACTGCAGCTAGGAACCTGGAACAAGCCTTCACAAGTGAGACAGCATCGCAGGTGACTAATGCTAATACATAACATTTAACACTTTTCATTTAATATAAGTGTTATGCATTCTCCACATCGAGAGGAGCCAGTTGAGGTGGCTCGGGCATCTGGTTAGGATGCCTCCTGGACGCCTCCCTGGTGAGGTGTTCCGGGCATGTCCCACCGGGAGGAGACCCAGAGGAAGACCCAGGATACGCTGGAGGGACTATGTTTCTCGGCTGGCCTGGGAACGCCTTGGGATTCCCCCAGAGGAGCTGCTCCAAGTGGCTGGGGAGAGGGAATTCTGGGCCTCCCTACTTAGGCTGCTACACCCGCGACCCGACCCCGGATAAGCGGAAGAAAATGGATGGATGGATGGTTATGCATATCATATGGCTGTTGCTGAATATATGCCACCAGCTCTTTCAGCTGTTCTCAATTTTTGTACCAAATAAGCCTAAATAAGAGGGCTATGTTCTGACAAAGGACAGCATATGAAATATTGGTATACAGCCAAATAAGTTTTAACATATCGGATATTGCCCAAAAATCCAATGTTGTGCATCTCTAAAAAATGATTGGACTATAAAATAAAATGATTTTCCTTGTGCTAAGACGTAAAGTTAGATGCCCCTCAGTTTTACATCCAGTTGTCTCTTTTCACTGCTGCTCCTCTGATGCACACACATTGTGCATGTGCCTGTCTATGTACTGGTAAATATATGTTAATATGCACATCCCAATGAACTGCTGGAGACTTCTGTAACAAATTATAATGTACAATTCCCTGACTCTAACCCAAAGGTCTGGAGAAGAGGTGGTGAATTTGGACAGAATGAGGGAAATAAATGTTACCCGGTTACACAGAGAGAGGTGGACCTCTGACCCACAGTGAAATACACCTGTCACAATGACGTCGCCCACAGGGTTTACAGCAATAAGTCTAAAACGGCACATTCCTGCTGCTGGTGCTTGATACCAACAAGCACAGTGTGGTTTTCACACAAGAAAGGAAAGTGACTGTGTGGACAGATTCTGGGGGTTTGAAAATATTCATTCAGCCCTCAGACCTTGTAGAGTTGGTGCTCTGCTGGTAATTGGGTACAAATAAACAACGAGGCAAAATGACAAGAAAAACACAGCGTCTCTGGAAAAACAAGGAGTGAAGAGCTCTTTTTTTATATACATATATTCCCTCTGATTCTTTTCTGTGGGATTTGAATTAGCTAAGCCAGATCAAAGGGAAACATTATGCATGAGCACATACCTGTTTTATACTTGACATTCTCAAAAGTGATAGGGTCATCCAGAGTTTTCATTGCTTCTGTTCAAGCACCACACCGGGGATTTCACACGTTTTAGACTATCATCCAAAATTCACACAAACCTCACAGAAGTTGACAACTTTCCAACCTTTATTGCTGGATATTAAAATTAATTTGCAAGAGCTCAACATTTATCTTACTTTAGTTCTTTTCAGCTTCTGTTTCTCTGCTGTATTTTTGCATCTCCTCTACTGGAGCTATAATGCAGTTTTCTAAATTCTATTTAGAGGAATATTTATGAATATCACACCTGCAAGGTAGTTCTTTTATTTTTATTCATTCATTATTTTGAAGATTTAGGCGCATAACTCAAAAATAATATAGCATATTTAAATACAGTATTGCATGGCTGCAGAAGTTTTTATTTTGGAATTTGACAAAACTTTGATAATAAGCAACAAGAGTTAGACTTTTCCATGAATGTAGCAACTGGAAGAAGTTTCAGTACAGTTTTTGTCCAAATCTGCATTGGTATGAGCAGCTTGAAATAAAGAGAATACCGCCTTGGTAATTTACAAATCAGAATTAAGATTTTTTATTTTTTTTTAACAAGATGGATGGAAAAGTAATGTAGTATTAGGGCCACGCCAAGTAAAATAATACATTAAGAGAAAAAAGTTACAATACAGTATTATGATAATAAATTCATTATATTACAAGAATAAAATTGTAATATTTTGAGAATAAAGTAGTAGAATTGCAAGAATTGTCCTAATATTATGAGAATAATATTGTACAATAATAAATTCAAAATATTACGAGAATAAATTCATATTATGAGAATAAAGTCATAATATTACAAGAATAGTTGTAATATGAGAATAAAGTCGTAATATTACAAGAATAAAGTTGTACGAGAATAAAGTCTAAATAATACAAGAATAAAGTAATGATATTATGAAAATAAATTACTCATGTTATGATAATAACGTTGTAATATTACGAGAATACATTTGTAATGATATGAGAATAAAGTTGTAATATTTTGAGAATAAAGTACATAATACGGTATAGTATTACAAGAATAGTCATAATATTACGAGAATAATGTTGTACGAGAATAAATTCATAATACGAGAATAAAGTCATTATATTACAAGAATAGTTGTAATATGAGAATAAAGTTGTAATATTACGTTGTACAAGAATAGAGTATAAATAATACAAGAATAAAGTCATAATATTATGAGAATAAACTCATAATGCCATATGGCTTCAGTGTATCATAAGTATCCAAATCCCACAGTGCGTTGGGTCCCCTGCTGTTGTACTCCTGCCGTTGGAGACGCTGTGCTTGCCGAAGTCCAACTCTCACTGAATCCAAAATCTTGATGACCACCCTCATTTATGGAGCCAAGATGGTGTAGTGGTTAGGGCGTTTGACTTGGGACCCGAAGGACGCGGGTTCGCGTCCCGGCCACTACACATCTTGGGGTGTCTATGAGTGCACACCTATTTCTCCAGCTCCCCGAGCGCCTTCTATGGCTGCTCACTGCACCGCCTGGTAGGTGGTTGGGTTAAATGCAGAGACGAATTTCGTCTGTGTATGGGAAACATACGCAGATGACAAGATTAGACAATTATTATTATTATTATTATTATTGTCTGCTGAGAAACAACAAAACCTCTTTGAATGGCACGCAGATGTAAACACCTATAGCCTTGGAGTCGACCACTGCCAGAATGCTCCTCTTCCACAAAAGAAGCAATATCTTCTTTCTTCAAAACACAGTCATTTGCACAATCGTTTCAAAGTCCTGATACTGATAATAATCTGATGCTGATATGCTAACAGATTAAGTATTTCCTTATTTGTAAAACCAATACCAAAGTATAACTTAAGAAGACGCTCAACATTCATCATTTTGCCGCAGTTGGAAGGCTGCTTTTTCGTGTCGGAGTTCTGATAATATTACGACTTTATTCTGGTAATATTACAAGTTTATTCTCGTAAAACAACGACTTTAATCGCGTGACATTTCAATTTTATTCTCGTAATATTTTGACTTTATTCTCGTACTATTATGACTTTATTGTTATGAGACTTTATTTTCGTAATTTTATGACTTTTTTTCACGTAATGTTTTTTCTTCTTCTTAGCATGGCCCTAATACTCCGTTGTAGAAAAGAGACAGAAAATCAATCCAGAAAACACAATAAAAGGCGGTGGTGTGTTAAAACACACAAAGTGAGCAGAGTTGCTTGAACAGTGGGATCTCCACATACTAATGATGAGCTTTGTTGTTACACCTTATATTCTGCAGATCCCTAATCCTGCAGTGAGTACATGTAGTTCAATTTGTGTCTTTCTCTAAGCAGCAGCAAAAGAAAAGAAAAAGAAGCTTAGCATAATGTTTGTTTGGCTAGGCTGAGGGTAAGGTAGAATTTGCTGAGGGAGGAAGGATATGAAGTGGAGCTGTGTCGGGTGCGAGTGAGGGATAAGCAGAGTTGGATACGTGACAAGAAAAGGGATCAATCAGAGGAACGAAAGTGATAGGGAGGAAGAAAATCCCAAACCTAAGAAAAGACAGATGCTTCACAGCCAGTTGTGCTCCTCCTCCATCACAAACACACATGAAGGATGTTGGTAAGAGGTGAGTGTTGTGAGGGGCAGTGAGAGTTCGGCCAGTAAAGGAATACAACAGAATGTGAGATCGAACTGAATTGCTATTTTCAATGAAGCTTAAACTCTTTCTCCCTTTGTGACTTTCCATTCTGGCAAGCCGTTTGTTTGCAAAGCATGCTGGGAATACTAGTCTATTGTTAAAGTACCAAAGTGACACCAATTACCTGACAGGAAACATCAATAGGTTTGCGCAGTAAAGAGACCGCACACGGATACATTAGCAAACAATTTTAAAGCACTACATATCCTTTGCTATTAATGTAAAATGGGAAGATTAAATAAAGTATTGCATTCGGCTTCCAGTGCAGTTTTTAAACTATACAAAGATCTGATCTGGCTTCTTTGAATGTTAAGCTTCCACTTTAACCACTATGCCCTCCCACGTTTTTATTGTAATCGTGTATTTGAAATCCCACATGCATCAGCTGCTAATGAAAAATACTCACGTAGGAACCAGACTGATGTTCTACCGCTCCTGGTTAAGTACCACGGCCTAAAACCCGTCAACCTGTTCTCATCCACAGGTTTGAAATTTATTCATGAAGAAAAGAAAAAGTGCCCATGCTGAAGTTGGAAGGATGTGGATCAATAAAAAAATACACAACTCAAACCACTATTGGAGGTTGTGCCCTTGTAGATGGCAGTTATTAATCTCAGTATCAATCCACCAATGAGGACTCTGGTGACTGATCACTGCCTCATTTCTGATCACATGCTGGGGATCATATATAAACTGAGACATACTGATGGGTTCAAGTTTCGGGGAAAGTAAAGTGTCACGATGCAGAGAAGCTGTCTGGAGCAAGACAAGTTTAAACTGAAACACTTTAAACCAACAAAAACTCAAATTAAAATCCAACTGACAGCAAAAATCTGCACAGACATGACCAACAGAGGCAAATCATATTGGCAGCAAACTTCCAAAGAAACATGTGGAATATGTACTGAGACCACTACCAAGCAATGGACATCAACAGAGTGGAGGTTATTGGGGAAAACAAAAGTGATGGGGGAGAAATCAAGAACATGTCCCATTAATATATAACAGGAAGTAGAGCTAAAAGACGACAAAGCAAGAAACTCAGACAAAGGACTAAACAATGATTAAATACAAAGACATTAAACCAAACACATACAACTGAATAAAAAGTGTAAAAAAAAAAACTAAATTAAATACTGCCGAACTATGACGCTGCCTTGGTTGGGCATTTACAAACTACACCTGGAAACTCATGGGGTCAAATGCTGGCTTATCTGATCAGCTGTACATGGAGGCTCCTGACCCACTGGATTGGAGTCAAGCAGGATTTGCATCTTCAAGGTCAAACCAGTCTTTCTTAAATAAGACGTTTGCTTCTTTTTTCCAACTTCAAATGACTTCAAATGGCACACATTAACTATGTGGTAACACGATAAGATACCCTTAATTTATTGTGAGGTCAGGTGGGTCATTTGGGTGTTGACCAAAGTCAAATACTAACATATGAAGCCTTGCACAACATTATACGTTGCTTTTCTTACTATTAATTTAGCTTCAGATGTCAGAGATTTGATAGGAAATCCCTGCAAACTTTACATTTTCTGTCTACAGTGGGCCCTCGGTACTTCGCGGTTCAACTACAGGTAGTCCCCGATTTACGAGCGCTCTGATCTACGAGGTTCCAGACTTACGAGCTGGCGAATTATTGGAAAAAACGCAAAAAATACTGAGTTTTCCTGTGTTTTTTCACCACAGTTCGTTAGCTAAACATGTGGACACACGTTTCCGATCATTTTTATGCACTCATAAGCAGTTTTTCGATGAAAAACGAGTGTTCGTAGTCGCGCTAGCAAAACCGTTCCAATTTACGAGCGAAATTCCGGACTTACGAGAAGCGTGGCGGCCGTTCCAAATTACGAGATTTCCGGTTTACGAGCGCCTCGTTGTAACGGATCTCGCTCGTAAATCGGGGACTACCTGTATCATGGACTTGCTCTTTCGCAGTTTTTCAAATTAGGAGTGGACGACACACAATTGGCTGATTGACAGATGAGTCACATGATCGGCATGGATTATCTTATCTTAAATAAATTACTTTAAATTATTTAGCACATGTATGCAGCCCAGGTGTGCAGGAAGAAGCTTCCTCCTGCAGCATGTCAATCTCCGCTCTGCAGCAGAGAAGTGGGCGTGGCCGAGAGCGCTGGCAGGTGGCAGAGAGCGGAGATCATGACATTCTGTGCGCTTTCAGAGAATTTTGAGTTTAGAAACATCGTTTAGAATATCTCTTTTGCAAAGGAGGCCTGGGCCTGAAGGCAGCCTGACTTGCATGTGTTTGGTCTGTGGGAGAAAACTGGAGTACCTGGAGGAATCACAGAAAGCACGAGAAGAACATGTAAACTCCACACAAAAAGACCCCGGGTCCAACCGGGAATAGAACCCAGGACCTTCTTGCTGTGAGGCAACAGTGCTCACCACATATATCATAAACTATTACTTAGTGATTGTACTACTACTGTATTCCTACTTTGTGGTTTTTCACTTATCACAGGGGAGCTGAGAACGGACACCCCCGCAATAAACGAGGGACTGTGGTACTATATCATTATTGTATGTCAACCAGCAAATGTGTTAAAGCCTTTTGTTAAAAGGCAAACCAGCTGCAGTCAAACACAGGTTGTTTGGCTGTACATTCAACTTACGGTACATTCATGTTTGCAGCAAATTTACTTTCACGGAACATAAAATAGACATTTGCGAACTGTCAATATTGTAAGAAGTTGGCCAACTTTTTAATTCTGCAAGGATTTTGCCCAACTCGCAAACTTTTCTGTTGTATTCCCAAACTCCATATACATACAGTATATAAATTATAGCTTTTGAAAAGTTTTAAAGGGGACCAAATGTAGGATATATAATTTTTTGTGGTTTATCTGTGGGCTATCCAGACCATTTTCAGTCAATTTTATACACAAAATAATGCTTAGATAATAAAATATCCCCTTTCTAATTCTGCCAAATTTCACTTCCGTTCTAAACGACCGGTTTATGAATAATGAGGTCTGAAAGCCACGCCCTACAAAGACCTATTTACATTAACTACGCCCTCTGTAACAGCCAGTATCTCTAATATGTTGTTATTTTAAAATTAGCTCTTTTTTATTACTCATTTGACTTACTGTTAGTGCTAGTAGCTTAAGATAACTTACCAAAAGCCCTCTGCGCGCGCCGCCATTTGCAGCTCCTTTTTTTAGCATTAGCCCACCTTCGAGGCTAATGATAGCTTTTCCTCCTCCGAGCGGGCGGTGTTAGCTCCGCTCGTTGCATGCGGCGCTGTTGGGAGCGATCGCTGCTTCAGTCCACACACAAAGTTCACAGAATGTCTCCAGTTAATTTATCCGCATGAGGCAACCTTTGACCGGACCCCCGGACCTCAAAAGTCAGTAGCAGAGCCATATAAAGTGAGAGTTGCGACACTCCCATAGAGTTCCATTGTAAGAATGGAATGCGGAAGTCACGTGGGTCATGGAGGGGGCGATTTGTTCCATGGCTCTGGTTAAAGTCTGAAGCTGCCTGCAGTAGCGCTCCGTCGCCGCCAGAGGGCGCAGCTTCACAAGGTTTCCATAGCCGTTGTTTGGAACGATTGACCGCCTGTCGGCGACATCAAAGAGTGTCGGAACTCTCTATATATATGGCTCTGGTCAGTAGCTCCCAGCAACTCCCGCACGCAGACGGCGGTCTGCAAAACAAAAGGCTTAAAAAAAAAAAGGGATGCTGCGACCGGGACACGGACCCGTGTCCTTCGGATGACGAGTCCGGTTCACTACCTCTGGGCCAACTGGGCAGTTATGCAAAAAGCAGTCTTTCATCGTATAAGAAATAATCACAACCACCTACATTTAGAACGCTGAAGTTTTGATTAGATTTTGATGAAGTGAAAGGTATTCTTAAAATAAATAAGTTGCTAATCTGAAAATATATCGATCAGTGGTGCTTGATGGTACAGACTGTCGCCCCACGAGAGAGTGTGTGTGTGCACAGTTTTCTGCCGGCTGCGCGTTGGGAGCGATATTACACTAAAAATTGAACTAAAACGTAAAAATAACAATTATAAAGTATTATTATGTCGATGTATATATCTAGTCTCACCCCGATTTCTCCGAAACAAAAGGCTTTAAAAAAAAGGGGGGGAAAAAAAGATGCCGTTGACAGGATGCGATCTCCGCTCTCCTGCGTGGCGCTCAAGTGTCGTAACCGCTCAACCAAACTGACAGTTGTGCAAAAGTAGTCCTTCATCATATAAGAAACAAGTCCAAACCGCGAGAGTGTGTGTGCACAGTTTCAACGAGACAGAGTTCATTCAAACAAGGTAATAAAACATTCTGGTTTTACTCGAGATGTGCTGCATGGCTGGAGCAGGGCAAACCCCTAGCCCCCCGGGGGCTAAATAAATGAATAAATGACCGCCAGGTCAGCTCCTAAACCGCTAGGCAACCGTGACATCTTTTATACTCAAGTGGGTGGAGCATCACCAGGGGTTGCTAGGTGAGGGGCTGGACTCAGGCTTGAGGTGATTGGCTACGGTTTGTGACGTCACAAACCGCAGGAAGTGTGAAACGAAGCGTTTTTAATCACAGACAAATAAATCTACTTAGAGTAAATAAACCACTGGGTGCATTTTTTTGGCACAAGGACTGTTTTTTTATGAAGTAAATACCCAAAGTTGAGTAAAAAAACATTAAAAAGTGAATTTTGCATGTGTGGTCCCCTTTAAAGCCTCTTGTGAAAAATTAGTTGGGCCTGCAAAAGAAGGTAATTTCTGAGTTTAGTAAATGGAGCAGTTTCAGACTAACACAACAGGGAAAAAGGAACTTTGAATGATGAATGACAGCTTCTATAGCTCAACAAACTTCATTTAAATGTCAAGAAAAAAAAAAGAAATGAGCTCCTAGATCCTTTTCAGCAACAAGCTTTTGGCAACTGTAGAAGTTTCACTACGGTCAGCGGTGAGGAAAGCTGTCGTTCTATCATCAGCACTGCCTTTTCTTAATCTGATGGAATCTCTTCACGTAGGAGAAGCTGCAGTCATCACCTTCTGTTTCTGCTGCATGACCACTTCCTTTGCAATTTAACAGATAGCTCAGCCTCAGAAAAAAAGCCAGAGTGCAAATAAGGAGATGACAAATGGCTTCAGGCTTCATGATCACATCGCTTCGATTGAAAAACTAATTTGTATGACAATGAGCACGTCCTGCTGGAGGACTCCTGTTCACTACGTTTTGTGAAGCAAACAAGCACTTTCTCCACTAGTGAATTTTCATTATAATTAGATTTCCATCATCCTAATGTGTCTGCTCGTGTTTGGCAACTACTGGTATACAGACATGGAAAAAGTCCTTGTCTTAATGTCGATACTGTCAGGGGATGTTACGCTCTAGCAGTGGGGAGACATGGCCCTGATCAACTGATTGAGATCATGCACTTCACAAGCTGTAATCCCCAAATAAAGGACTCTTGGCAATTAAAAATAATAATACAAAATGCTAACTGTACGTTTGATGTACTGGTCACAGATGATGAATTATTGATAAAGTCATTACACTGTCCTGCATTAGTCATGCTGCGTATGTTTATGATAAATGACATCGTGTCAGATAGGCAGAACCCATCTCTGGCTAAATGATGAATGGCAGGATCCATTTTCTGTACAAGGTGTCTGATTATCAGCTGAATCAATTCAATCGTGCTGTCATGTGGCACTCTTGTACTTTGAGTTCATAATTTAGAAACCGCGCCGACGCCATCGCCAGTTACACTCTGAAACACTGACACAATGTCACAAATCAGTCGACGTCTTCCGATGACATAAAGACATTAAATAATGTTCTGTATTCTGATATGAACTCAATGAGATGCCTACACATCATAAAACTTGCAATATAGCAGTAGCTGATAAGAACAATTTGCAGTGTGATACTTTTGGCAAATGGCAGAAATGTATTCTCATTGTTTCTGAAACTGGTGGGAGAATTATTTAATGGACTCTATATTCTAAACATTAGGCTTTGAATGCAGTCTAGACGCAATTTGAACATTTAAAGCAATGGTTTTCGAACTTTCAGCCATTAAGCCAAAAAATAACAGTGATAGAAAAATGTGACCCTAACTACCACTGGGTTATAACGATTATTAACTATTCTAACCCAGTTAAAGAAGAGAATGATGACTACAGAAACAGCCTTTAAACTGCTTTATTCATTTATGACTATTTTTAACTGGTACAGTCAAAAGAGAGCACATTACTCCAGTTCTGGCCTCCCTTCACTGGCTCCCGGTTCACTTTTGAATTAATTTAAAAATCCTTCTGTATGTTTTTTTTAAATCTCTTTACAGTTCTGCCCACTCCTATCTCGCTGATCTGCTGCAGCCATATGTCACAAAGCAGACCAGATGCTTTTATTACTTCAAGTCACTTGTTTTAAGCTCAGCGGTGAAAGGGCCTTCTTCTGTGTTGCAAATCTCTCACAGTTTTAAAGTCTTGTTTGAAAACTCACTTTTATTTTATTATTTTTCCTTGTCTGTATTATATTGTGTAATGTTAGACATTTAGTTCTTAGCTTTGCTTATGTGTACATACAGTATGTATATATTTTTAATGTCCTTTGCTTGTTTTGTTTTGCTGTACAGCAATTTGGTTGGTCTTGTTGATGTTTTTAAGTGCTTTTTAAATAAAGTGGTATGGTACTTCTGTATTTTTCAGGTATGGCAAACACATATACAAATTTGAGTCTTCTCTTTTTTATTTTAATTGATCACTAAAGATAATTTAAATATTTAAAAAGAAGTTGTTGTACAAACTACATTGAGGTTCCAACCCTAACTTTGGAAACCAATGATCTGAAAGCAAAACATTAAAATTAACCCATGCATACATATTTTAACAGTTTGTGAGCCATCAAAGTCCAGCAAACTCCTTACACATTTTTTATTAAGGATGCTGAAATAATGAGAATAATATAATAAATGTTATACCCTAGCAATCAAATAAATTCATTATATACATTGTAGGGTTTTCTAAGGTCAGCTGGCAGCAATTTTGAGTTGGGTTGGCTCCAAACGGAAATCAATTTCAGAGCTACACCCAATGATTATTTTCTGAAGCTTCCTATAAATGTGTCCAATCACCACACACATAGTTACAATTAAACCTGAAATAAAGCTGTGTTTTGGGTCTTAATAATATAAAATAATTTTTAAAAGTTAGTCTGTGGGATGAAAGCCAGGACAAAACATGTCCAGATGAATTTTGCAGCAATGTGACGAGAGGCAATGAGCAAACCAGCGTAAGTACAGTATCTGAACTTCTACTAACTTGAGTGTTGATGAAGCTTGAAAACAACAGATGGAAAAAGTATAACATAAATCAATTTGAGAAGTTCCCGGACTGCTGACTGTTTCCACCTACGATGAAGTATACCGTGGAGTGGAAACAGTGGCTGCATTGTAAACGTAGCAGAAAGTGGCCCCAAACCTTCCTCCCAACTCATCTCATTAATTCTGTATTAAATGTAGCATAACTTTTGTGGAAGTAGAAATACATTTCCTGATTAAAATATGGAAAAGTATTTACATAGCCATATATTAAAATAATGAAAAACTTTTTAATTACTTTTTGTAATGTCAAAAAGAATACGCTAATTAAATCTTTACTTTAAATAATGTCCTTAAATGTAACAAAACCTTTTTGTGGGGGCAAGATGTTCGCAGGATGTCCTTCCTGACGCAACCACAGACCATCGAGCTACCACATGTGGAGCAGAGAGCTGCCATCTAAGGCGCCAGAAGGGAGGTTTAAGGGCCTTGCTCAAGGGTCCAACGTGGGGCAAATGAGGGTGGAGGCAGGTGTGGGTACTTCACCTGTCCCACCTGCATTTTGATGTTGTCGGTCCAGGGAGTTGAACCGGTGACCTTCCAATCACAAGCCCACTTCTCTAACCTCTGCGCCACCACTCGCCCACATGACAAAATGTTTTGGGCCTAGCATAATTATTCATTCAACCTTTATTTAGGCAGGTTAATCCCATTGAGCCTCGAGGACTCATTTACAAGAGAGACCTGGTTACAAACTAAAGAATGATGACAACAGCAACAGTAGATTTTCCTTGGACAATCAACAATAGACAAACGTAAGAGAAAAATACAGATTTTTTTTAACAAGTTGAAAAAAGATGTCAAAATAGCAAAACAGCTAGATTATAAGGTAGACGTAGAAAACTGAAAACAGGAACATGTCTGCATTGGTTCTTACCAGGATTCCAACAGATTCTTAAAGCCATTTAGAGAGGTCAAGGCCGAGATCTTCAGATCTTTTTGTAAGATATTCCAGGAAACAGGAGCAGAGTAGGAGAAGACCCTTATGCCAAGTTCAGTTCTCACTGACGGAACACTGCAGGTAATCATGTCCTGAGAGCGCACGCTGTAGCTGCACTCACACAGAGACATGTAGGAGGAGATGTATGAAGGCAGCAGACCAAGAAGTGATTTAAAGATGAAAATGTACCAGTGGA
>JBBPBX010011727.1:35301-55390 GCA_038048925.1 Garcialebias charrua
CCTGGGTATCAGTTTGCGGGCGAGAGTTCCGGTCTCGGACCCTCCTTTCCCGGTTGCTGGGGCGAACGTATAGTACCAGACTCTGTCTCCCACTTGGAGTTCATTATGAGAGGCCTTCTGGTCGTAGTACGCCTTGCGTCCTTCAGCGGATTTTTCCAGGTTTTTTTGGGCGAAAGCAAAAGTGTTTCTGAGGTGTACATTCAAATCTTTATCTTTGGCATGGCCTAACATCACCCCCCTTTGGTCATGGGGGACCACGAACACAGGTGAGGACGTCCGTCCATGGGCACAAGTTAGGATGCCACCGTTTAGTTTAAGCTGTTCGCGCAGCTGAGAGAAGACGGTACACAGGAATCGTTTAGGATTTGGCCAACGTATCTTCTTACGTTTACCTCTTTCCGTGTAATTCAGGTGTGTCACAACCGTTGGCGCAGTCGCAGGTGTGTCTGATTGTACAGACTGCGACGGGTCACTGTCGTTGTGTGTGTCTTCCCACTTCTTGACTGAAGAGGGGCTCTTTGAGTCTGTAAAAACTATGTCATTTCTGATTAGTTCTAGACTCAAATGTTCTTGAACCAAGGTTTCATCGAAAGCTTGGCTGATAGCCGATTTACCTGTCCCAGGGGACAGTACAGCAACCTCGGTGTGGGGTCCTTGGATCTCCACACCTTTCTCTACCTGTGGTAGGTAATGGGAGTTTGCTGAGGACCTCAATGCCCTGATGAGGCTCCCCAAAGAGCTGAATGACCACCACAGTCACACGCTAAGGACTCGTCATTCAGTTAAAAGATTTATAACATGCCTGTTATAAATCTATTTCAAGCCGTGAAAAGCTTCACTTTATTGACATTCCTTTACGGAACGTCTTATCTTGAACAACAACACCAGATCAGCTATAACTACCAATTAAGGGGTGGATCATTCATCAAAAGTTAAATATAGGGATCTACGTCTATAAAAGGTTCAGGAGGGCTTCTGTAACGAAGGCCTCTTCTTCCAAACTATTCCTCCATTCATAATTTAAGTTAAATTAACTAAGATAGAAAAGAAAATATAGTTTGGTCTAAATGTCTGTTGTCCTTTAAGACGACGACGTAGGATTTGGTGTTCCCTATAATTTAGAAGTCTATGGCGAGACTCATCAAAAATGAATAGATGATCTAGAATAGAAACGATCGAATCGGTTCAATTTAGAAATTGCGAGACCAGTGTAGTTTATGGTACCTAACGTAACTTTAAACTACATTGACTCTTCATTGACTGAGGTTTAACAAAATGAAACTGCATGTTGGCATAGTTAAATCCATTTAAGTCTTTAACTTATCATTAATAAAAACCTCTTTTGGCTGGGAGTGTTCAGAAAACAATACCAAGTTTCAATAACAACAAAAGTAGCAATTAAGCAACTAGAAAACAACGTTTCACTGTTTCAACTCACTGTGTCGTCAGATTCCAACGTGTCACACACAAGAAAACAGGTCTTAGCTTTATAACCGATGTCAATTAAATCTTGTGGATTTAAACGGTTGTTAAGGTTAGTTTTTTGTTGTGGGTTTTTAGACTTAGCGTTTCTAAGTTCTAGTTGGAGCCGTTTCTTTTAGCAACTAATATAGTTTAAACTGTTTAGTTTATTTACTATCGTGTGCTTGGACGACCTTAATTTCCCATGAAGTCTGTGAGTTTGCAAGATCTTTGTCGTTTGTGGGGATATTGAAATCTTTGTCTTTGTCTTGGGCATGACCTAACATCACCCCCCTGTGGCCATGGGGGACCACGCACACAGGTGAGGACGTCCGTCCATGGGCACGAGTTAGGATGCCTTTGTTTAGTCTAAGCTGTTGGCACAGCTTATCGGGAACCGTACACAGGAACCTTATAGGTTTCGGCCAACGTTTCTTCTTACGTTTACCTCTTTCTGTGTAATTCAGGTGTGTCACAACTGTCGGCGCAGTTGCAGGTGTTTCTGATTGTTCAGACTGCGATGGGTCACTGTCGATGTTGAGTGTGTCTTCCCACTTCTTGACTGAAGAGGGGCTCTTTGAGTCTGTAGAAACTGTGTCATTTCTGATTAGTTCTAGACTCAAATGCACTTGAACCAAGGTTTCATCGAAAGCTTGGCCGATTGCCGATTTATCTTTCCCAGAGGACAGTACAGCGTCTTCGGTGTGGGATCCTTGGATCTCCACACCTTCTACCTGTGGTAGGTAGTGTTCAGTGAGTGCTGATTGTTCCAGCTCGCAGAGGAGGTTCTCATGTTGGGCCAGGGTTGGGTCCAACTGTTGTGTCTCTTCTGCCTCACCTGTATTTGAAGGTTCACTTACCGGGCTTGTGCTCTCGGTTGGGGAGTCATCCGTGCCTTCTGTGGTACCATCTGTTAGACAGACAGTGTCATGACCTTCAGGATCTTGTTGACTGTCAGCATTTTGTTCGCTGTCAGCTTCTTTGGCAATGTTGTTGTTATTGTCCTCAATGTTATTATTGTTGAAAGCTGTGTGCTCTGAGTTTTTGTGAAAGACAGTGCTGCACATCGCTCCACCAGGTTGGACAATGATGTTTGTGTTATTATCAATGATAATGCCACTCATTGTATCAGGTTGGTCAACCACTGTAACATTCAAATCTTCTAACAAACAACTTACTTCCTCTGTCTCTTCCGAGCGCAGAGGTGTTGTGCCTTTTTTCCGGAGCATTTGTGACTCCTTGCATGTCTCAAACTGTTGCATTTGAGGTGCAAGAGGACGAGCAGGTCCTTGGCTCTGAACAAACCTCTTCGGGTTTTTCATAGAGTGGACATCTCCCTTTTGTGGTATAGTGCTTCTCTCAGATTTTTCTATCTGAGTAGCTACATGAGCAGAGCTCCGTTTAAACCACTTTGAGTCACTGTTCCAGTTGGCACCAACATTTCGTTGTTTGTTGGTTTGAACATCTTGATTGTCCTCGCTTTCCATAGGAGAGGGAACCCCTTCTGTTTTTAGCGACTGGGGTTTGACCATTTGACCTGGGCACACCTCTGAGGGTGTTTGGCTTTGCATGTGAGCTTCAAAAACATTTATAGCGCACTCTTTTATTTCATCGATGGTGTTTTTGTAATAACACGTGAGGTGTAGAACTTTTCTCAGCGTGGGGTGGAGATTGAAGCTGAAAAGAAGTTTGAAATTTTCATCTTCCTGCATGTCTGGTTCATTTTGGTCACCAAAATATGTGTTACAGGTCCCGAGTGTCAGGACTGCTGCAACAGTGATGACACACCATCTGAAGAATAATAAAATTAGGAGTCAAAGATGACGACCATTGTTTTGCCGTTTAGCTCCAGAAAGCATGTTTATTTATAGGATTTGTTAACAAACCAATATTTTACAGTGTACCTGTACGGTATTAATGATTTACAAACCTGGTTTCCTTCTTTTACCAGTGTTACAGTAATTAACCTTCTCACATTTTCACCCTTCACTTAGATGAAGACAATATGTCAAATACTGCATCTAGCTCTATATTTACTGATATAAGCATTTAAAATGTACACTGACTTTAACTGAACACCGATCAAAGGCTCTACTGCACTTAGCTGTATATTTACTGATCTAAGCATTAAAATATACACTGACTTTAACTGAACACCGATCAAAAATAAAATGACAAGACTTACAAAACAAATGCAGAATCTAACCTTGTTCCACCTTTAACCTCAGTTCCCACACTTGGTCTGAATATCATTCAAACAAAACAAAGTGAAACTCAAAACCCGAAGTTGGTAAGATATCAAATCCTTCTATTCACTTTCCCTCGCGACACCTTCCCAGCGCGAGCTGGCATCCTGCCAGATTTAACGTGACTGTTTACTTGCAACTACTGCACAGAAACCGCCCCACAGTGATATGTGCTGTTCACATAAGAGGTAAACATCTTACATCATAGTTGTGATGTGTTTTCACCATGTACTGACCTGAAGAATAATAAAATTAGGAGTCAAAGATGACGACCATTGTTTTGCCGTTTAGCTCCAGAAAGCATGTGAAGTCCGTCCCCAAAACCAACCTGGAAGCAACGCACCCCCCCAAAACAAAGGTTCCGCTTCGTCATCACCGCTCCTCAGAAAAACACTATAAAAATGCAGGCATATTAACTTGCCGAACCGCAAACAAAATATAACATATATTTGAAAATAGGATCCGTTGCACATGGAAATACTTTACATTCATAAGAAAACCAAATATTGTGGTGACATTTTCAGGTGCACCACACGCTCCCCAACTTAAAAGGTGGCTCCCGACACTTTAACGCCAGTGATAACATTTCACAAAATATTAACAACTTGGTTCTTGTCACAGGAACCTCACTCAAAAGAACCTTTCCCTTCAGTGTACACATCTCAGTATACCAAATTATAAGGCACTGCAAAAGGCATTGTCGTTGCATAAGGCACAGTCTGTTGAGTATAAAATTGCTCTTGTACAGGTTGCATTACCCATAATGGTGAAGCTTGTAGCCCACACAGTCCAACATGACCTATGACCCCTTGTGGCTGATAGGAGGGCTGACCCATAGTGTTGTAGGTGAATGTCTGAGGTGGTCTCCTTGCTCGAGTAGACCTCCTGAGAAATTCCTCCTGAGTTGGTACTTGCTCCTCTTGCTCAATTTCAGGTTCAACCTGTTCAGTGTCTCTTCCCAGTTCTTGTTCTCTTTGTGCATCGTCCGTTTCACCGTTTTGGACCAGTTCATTTTCAGCTGGATGCTGAAAATGTTCATCTACAGTGCTCAGTTGAGAGTCCCTCTGTTGGTCCACGGGTGTGAAAACTTGGCTCGACACTGGATGAGTTTGGGTGGCTGGTTCCTGTAATCTTGTTGACGCAGGTACTCTGAGCCAATAACGCATCCTGGAGTCACTCTCAGAATCTGATGAGTCGCTGTCTCGATTACTTTGGCTTGGAGTGACCCGGTGGCCTCTGCTCTTGGTGGGTGCTTTATCTTTTCTGTGATCAACAGTTAAAGGTAAGTCATTCACCAGGTGCAGCAGATTTCTGTGGAGGACCCTGGTATTCTGGGCATTGTTCTCAGGACATACTTTGTAGATGGGGCTGTCATTGATCTGCTCTTTGACAATGTACACAGTCTGCTCCCAATATGACCTGAGCTTTCCAGGTCCGCCCTTTTCTCTCAGGTTGCGAACTAACACTCGATCACCAGGCTCCAAGACAACTCCTCTCACATGTTGGTCATAGTGTTTCTTTCCACGAGCGCTCGATTGCTGGCTGTTGTTGTTAGCAATACGATAAGCCTCTTTCATCCTCCTTGCCCACTCTTGAACATATCCATATGGTGTTTCACTGTCCTCCTCTGTGTTGAGTCCAAACATGAGGTCCACGGGCAAGCGGGGATGCTGTCCAAACATTAAGAAATGTGGGGCAAACCCTGTGGCCTCATGTTTTGTGCAATTATATGCATGGACAACTTGGGGCAGAAAGTCTTTCCAGTTATCCTTTTCTGCCTCCTCAAGAGTTCTCAGCATTTGTAGTAGGGTGCGATTAAATCTCTCTGCAGGATTTCCCTGTGGGTGGTATGGTGTTGTACGTGAGTGACTGACATTTCTACTGTAAGCACCCTAGTAAGTTTCATCCAGGCTAAAGAACATCCTATACATGAGCCAGCTACTGTAAAAGTAGGTTTCAAAGGGGGAATAGTCTATCCTAATCAGGTGGCTTACATTAAGTGTAGAGTCCCAGACAGTATTAGCTCAACAGAGTCACTTGTGTTGTTTGAACCAGTACTAGATAATGTCCACCTTGAACAGCTTAGTGTTGGAGCGGGACTCTTACAGATAGAAAAGACAGAGAGGCCGTATATTAAAGTACAGGTGTCAAATTATTCCAGCCGGAGTGTGACACTACCTAGTTCAACAGTTTTGGGTTCTATTGACATTTGCTCTACTTCCTTTTGTTGTTCTGGTGTTAGGTGACTAATATCCACTGGAGGGTGCCAGTGGGCAGTATTAGATGGCTCTTGGTCTTGACTAGAATATATTGGATGTAGTTGGATGATGGTAGATGATGTTGGATGATGACAGAAAATGTTAGATGATGGTGTATGATGTTGGATGATGTTGATTGTTGGATGATGTTTGGATGATGTTGGATGATGTTGGAAAATGGTGGTGATGTTAGATAATGTTGGATGATGGTGTATGATGTTGGATGATGATGTTGTATAATATTGGATGTAGTTGGATGATGTATAATGTTGATGATGTCAGAAAATGTTAGATGATGGTGGATGATGTTGGATGATGGTATATGATGTTGGATTATGTCAGAAATTGTTAGATGATGGTGTATGATGTTGGACAATGTTGGATGAATGTGTATGATGTTGGATAATGTTGATTAATGTTGGATGATGGTGGATGATGTTGTATAATGTTGATTATGACAGAAAATTTTAGATGTTGGTGTATGATGTTGGATAATGTTGCATGATGGTAGATGATGTTGGATTATGTCAGAAATTGTTAGATGATGGTGTATGATGTTGGATAATGTTGGATGATGGTGTATGATGTTGGGTAATGTTGGATGATGGTGTATGATGTTGGATAATGTTGGATGATGTTGGAAAATGGTGGTGATGTTAGATAATGTTGGATTGTGACGTTGAATAATGTTGGATGAGGGTAGATGACGTTGAATGATGATGTTATATAATATTGGATGTAGTTGGATGATGGTAGATGATGTTGGATGTAGTTGGAGGATGTTGGATGATACAAAACAAGCATTTCCTCCTACAGAATCAGTGGATGATGAAATTGGATAATGTTGGATGATGATGTTGGATGATGTATAATTTTGGATGATGGTGGATAATGTTTAACGATAATGTTGGGTGATGTATAATGTTTGATCATGATATTGGATGATGTATAACATTGGATGATGTTGGGTGATGCTGGATGATGTTGGATGTAGTTGGAGGATGATGTCTGAGAATGTTAGATGATGGTGTATGATGTTGGATAATGTTGGATAATGTTGGATGATGTTGGAAAATGGTGATGATGCTAGATAATGTTGGATGATGGTGCATGATGTTGGATTATGGTGGATAATGTTGGATGATGATGTTGTATAATATTGGATGTAGTTGGATGATGTTGTATAATGTTGATGATGTCAGAAAATGTTAGATGATGGTGTATGATGTTGGATAATGTTGGATGATAGTAGATGATGTTGGATTATGTCAGAAATAGACTATATGTCACGGGGGGTCGTGACGTACTTCCGGTAAAATGCAACACACATCTGCCACTTCCGGTTCCCATCAACTGCCGTTGTTGCTAGCGTTAGCTCCTAGTAGCAAACCATGACAACGACCCGAAACGGGAAGCGGCTGCGCACTACCGGCACTACAAGTGAGTACCGTTGTGTCCGCCCACCGGTGGATACAGCTGTTCCGAGGGGGCGGTTTCAGCGAAGATTTATCGCGGCTATCCGTAGGGGGAACGTCGCAATAATTTTATATGGTTTTATATGTGTATGGAGTTATTATTGGTGTGTATGCAGATGTTTTATTAATTGTATTTATTCATTTATGTTCGTGTCTTTCCCGCTAATGGGAAGTGCGCCGTCTGTGTAATGACTGCGGGAGTTCTGGAACGGAAGCCCGTGGCATATAGGCTATTGTTAGATGATGGTGTATGATGTTGGATAATGTTGGATTATGGTGTATGATGTTGGGTAATGTTGCATGATGGTGTATGATGTTGGATGATGTTGGATGATGTTGGAAAATGGTGGTGATGTTAGACAATGTTAGATTATGATGTTGAATAATGTTGGATGAGGGTAGATGATGTTGGATGATGATGTTGTATACTATTGGATGTAGTTGGATGATGGTAGATGATGTTGGATGTAGCTGGAGGATGTTGGATGATACAAAACAAGCATTTCCTCCTCCAGAATCAGTGGATGATGATGAAGTTGGATAATGTTGGATGATGATTAGTTCCTCCCCTTTATATTCTGGGCTCTCCTGCTTCTCAAGCAGGGGAGCATTAAGTGTAATGCCTACACCAGCATGGTCGGATGTCCTGTTCAGTTAAGTACCTTGTTTTTGAGTTTTTGTAAATTAAAATACTGTTTTTGATACCTCTTGGAGGTCTTGCTTGCACTTGGGTCTCAACCACACCCCGACCATGACAAAGTGGGTTCCAACTTACGTCAAAATCGGGTTACGAACGGTCCTTAGGTCCGGAACTCGTTCGTAAGTCGAGGACTCCCTGTAGCTTTTTGACAGGCAGTTTGGAGAAAAAAGTTTAGCTGACTAAGATTTGACTTGTTTTATGTGATAACAGCTAATTCTAGTTGGACCACAAACAAAGTGGATTTCCAGAAGTCCCACAGCCAGCTGCTCCTGCCTCTGTTTGTGCTTGAATTTTATGTAAATAATGGTGTAATGCAAAAGTAGCAACAGTGTGAGAATTTAGAAAATGACAACTGTTTGAAATGATATGAATGTTTTATGATGGCAGCAATCAATTTTATCAATAGCTTCTCCGTTTAGTCTGAATTAAACTTTTGTTTTTTTTCAAACAGGTTGTTCTGAGAGCTATCTACAACAGGTAAACTCATGTTTACAAATTTGTACCCAACCTCATTTCAAAAGATTTGAACTTTCACTTTAACAAGCAAGTGTTTGTCAGTGACACACATGTAAGTGTATTTTGTAAAGATGATAAAGTGTCTGTTTTCATGGAAGAGTTGAACATTTTCATGTATAGAAGAAAATAGAATTCATTAAGAAAATCACAAGCCAGTATAATAATAATAATAATAATAATAATAATAATAATAATAATAATAATAATAATAATAATAATAACTGAAATAGCTAGAAACTAAGTTTGAAAAGTGTATATATTTTTAAGAAAACTAAAAACAATTAAACAAATACAGTATGTATGTTGTACACATTAGAGTCAAAATTCACTTTTATTTTTTATTTTTTCAAATCTCAGCAGAAAATATCAAAGCTGCTCTGATGACCTTTTAATGACCTTGATCTAACGGGGCAGAACATTCAGTACAATGACCACTAGCATCTAGCATCCTAGAGATCCTCAGTGAAACAGCAGCCATTTTTCGTCTCTTTTAACATCTTATCTATTTATATAGAAAAAAGGGCTGCAAACCTTAGGCTACTAGAGAAATTGCATTTCCTGCAAAAATGCAGTGTGAATGCTTATTGCATAAGAACTTGCTGAAAAACAGCTGAAATTAGCTTAAAAAATGAAGAAATATAGCTGAAATGTATGAACAAGCCTAAATTTGCAGAAGAAAGCAGAAAGAGCAAGTTAAGCAGAAATGAACACAAAATTTGAAATTTGCTGAGGCAGAAAGAAGTTTAAAGTACCAGAAGGAAGAGCTGAATTGAGATAAAAAATGTGGAATTAGCTGAAAAAGCTAAAATTAGCATAAAAACTGCTAAATAGTAGCTGAAATAGAATAAGCTGAAACTAGCAGAACTAAGTTGAAATGACCAAACCAAGCTGAAATTAACAAAAATAAGTTAAAAGAAGCACAAAAATGTTGCAGTTAGAGGAAATAATCTAAAATGAGCGCAAAACAGCTGAAAAACAACAACTGAAATTAGCTGAAAGTAGCTGAAAAAAGTCTAAATTTGCACAAGGCAGCTGAAAGAAGCTGAACCAGAACAAAATGTGAAAGGAAAGGTTGTAAACAGATCTAAAGATTTAAAACGAGCTCAATTCATTTTCTAGGAGGAAAAATGGCATAAAAGGCTAAATATTTCATACTGCTAAAGCTGCACCGACACTAAACGTCATAGCACCCTTCTTCTGAACGAGCTGAACGTTTTGAAATATGGTTTGTTGAAATAGCACAGAAATTGTGGAATGAGAAAGTTGCCGAAAAACATACAGAAGAAAAATGGATCACAATGGAGTGAATGCTTCATAAAAATTCACACAACTAGATGTGACAAATAGAACCCGGTGATATGCATTTCCTTAAAAAAAAAAAAACAACTCTGATTCTATTTTGCAGAGTTCAGGAACATACTTAAGGTTTGAAATGTCTACTTTCTGAGTTTATATATGTTCTTACAGAGTCTGCTCATGAGGCCGTGTTGTTTCTGTGCTGCACATTGGAAAACGTGTGAACTAACAATGCACCGAATCACAACGCAGTGTTCAGGGTAATGGGACTATTTATTCAGCTTTGTTAGGCGAAGAGGTCATGTGATCAGGGGATAGCAATTACAGCATAAGCTTAATTACATTAGTAACCCCATGTCTTTTTACATTATCTCTGACGCAAAAAAAAAAAAAAAAGAAGAGATTTGATTATGTTAATAAGCTGCATTTTAAACATGGTAATGGAGGCCCAGTTCAAAGCCATTAGTGCTATGAGGAATATCCATTTGAGTGTTGGAGCTCTCCAATGCAGCTCGGCTCAAAGTGCACATTGTTTAATGGTATTGATCAACGGTCCAGCAAGCTCCCGGGCTTCTGCTCATTACTGTGTCTTATTCATGCTTTCTTGGGTAATGATGCCCACACAGCAATTACTGCCATGGCCATTTAGATGATCTTAGAGAGAAATCATTCTTATGGAAGGGAGGGAAGAAAAGAAGGAGCAATATTAATTTAGTCTTTTCCTCAGATGGAAATAATGTCAGGATTTCAAACTATGACTTTAAAGCAAGGTCAATGAACTTTTGTTGACCTCTTGTGGCTTTAATGCTTTGTAAAAAGTGTTTATGAAATTACGGTCCAGCAGACTTAAGGTACATTGACAGCGTTTCCGAACACAGATTGGGGATTTAAGTAATTTTACGAATTAATTAAAAAAAATAACAACAACAACAAAATGTTTGGATATTTTTAAAATAACAAATTAGAGTTCACTCAAAAATACTGCAATGTAGAGCAAAAGTGGACAATAAAAAAAAAAAATCTGCATGCTGAAATTCCTCTTGCTACACCAAAACAATAATACTGCATGATCATAAAGATGTAAAACTTCTATACAACCAACCAGAGTCGATCATCTAACAACACTGAACAGGTCATTTGTCATGTATTTTATTTAGGTCAAATAAACGTTGATATTTAATTGAAACTGAAATCTTAGTACCACAAAATGTACTTAAGAGCACATTAAAGGTATTGTGACATGATTTTGTAAATTTGAATATTTGTCAGAACATATATATCTTATATCATTGAGCTCTGGTCGTTTTTGCATAATAAATTATAAATATATTAAATTTTTATTCCAAGTTATGGTAGTTTTTTTCTCTGGGATACGCCCCTAAAAATCTGCGCATTTCCGCAAAACATCATCTTGACGTGACAACGGGAAGGCACGCTCCAACGTGCATTTAAATAATAATGGCGGAGCATGTCCTATCGCGTCTGAGATATCATTTTGAGACAGTAAATCTTCCAAAACTCTCATTAATAAACCCTCCCTGAATAAAAAAATTACAGATGTTACCTGATGGCGCAGACATAATTTAAAAATGCATACATAGCAACGTGTTTGCTCCGGGCTCTCGGCTAATATTTTTAGAAGCTATCTTGGCTAACAAGAGTCCCTGACACCGGTCACGTCTGAGATATATCATTTTAAGACAGTAAATCATCCAAAACTCTCATTAATATCCCTCCCCGAATAAAAAGAATTACCTGATCGGCAGACATAATTTAAAAATACATCATTAGCAACGTGTTTGCTCCGGGCACTCGGCTAATGTTTGTTAGCTGCTATGTCGGCTTATTACCGGTTGCGTCAGCGATATATCATTTTAAGACAGTAAATCATCCAAAACTCTCATTAATATCCCTCCCCGAATAAAAAGAATTACCTGATCGGCAGACATAATTTAAAAATACATCATTAGCAACGTGTTTGCTCCGGGCACTCGGCTAATGTTTGTTAGCTGCTATGTCGGCTTATTACCAGTCGCGTCAGCGATATATCATTTTAAGACAGTAAATCATCCAAAACTCTCATTAATATCCCTCCCCGAATAAAAAGAATTACCTGATCGTGCAGACATAATTTAAAAATACATCATTAGCAACGTGTTTGCTCCGGGCACTCGGCTAATGTTTGTTAGCTGCTGATGACTTAATGAAACTATCCGTCCCAGAATTCGTTTTTTGGTTCACTTTGGAACAGGAAGGAGAGATACACTTACACACGACAGACGCTCACTTAAAGTTCCAAACCAGTTTAATTAATCATAAGTTAAAAGTCACAGAATACATTTGTTCTATTTCAAAAGTCATTATATTGGATTAGAATAAGTGGACAGAGAGTGAGTGACAGAGATAGAGCGACAGAAGAAGGGAGGAGGGGAGAGAGAGACAGGGAGAGAGGTGGGGGGAGAGAGACATACAACCTGATCCGTGGACTACTTCTCTGCCTTGCTGTTGGAGGATCGAACCTTTTTATACCCTTCCGTGGGGGTTTTGTTTCAGAGACTGTTGTCCCCTCTTTATTGCCAAAAAAACAGGAAATACCACTGCCTTCCCCCAGCTTGCTCGAGTGGTCTCCCCAAGTCATATATTCTACAAAGTCGTAAAACTGACAGGACAAAGAGGCGCCAGCCATATTATCATCCCCCAGCCTCACCAGAACAGATCTGCCTGTGTCCTTTAGTAAATCTTTATCACTCTGCAAAAGAAACTGATAATTTGAACACCATATGAAAAACTCCTTCAAAATAAATATAAAACACGAAGAAAAATATATGTTTATTTCACAACAATCCCCCTTTGGACCTCATTCTGCTGAGGTCCATCCCAAAAGAAATAAAATCACACACCTGATACCGCAGCTAAAACGCATATATTCACAATATTCAATCAGTTCTTTTCAAAATCCTCCAAGTTATAGTTTTTTTTTTTTTTAACAAAAACAGTTGTCTCATCACCTCAGGGATCCCGTTTTTCCAGAGTGGACGTGATAAGTCTAACCGTCAAAGACCTTAACCAATGCACGTAGCAGCACCCGCAAGTTATAAGTATGCCTAAGAAAATAGCCAATAATACCATTATAGATACAAACACCTGTTTCCAGTGACCGAAGATCTTTATCAGCCAATTGTCCAGTGGGTCGTCCAGACCCGAATGAATTTATTAATATGCAAATTGTAGAATATAAGGAAATATATGCAAACTATGAACGATATTAATAGTAAGCGCTTAGGATATTGCAGAATTATGAACCTTGAGTTCCCAAATTCATCCTCCAGCAGTAAGGCAGTTGTCTCCCTTGAACACACAAAAATAGAGAAAGAACACAAGATTTATATCATCATCACAGAAACATTAATATACTTTTTACACGTACTCAGGGGCATTCCCCTTGGGTGCTCGGGAATGTCCTCCTATGTTCCCGAGTTTTCTTCATGTAATGTGAGACTCTAATATGTAGTGTTTTTATCGTTTTAGGTGTCTGTTCTATGTGTGCATGTTCCAGTACCGAGTGGCTCCATTAAACAGAGTCCTTCTGAGCCTCGCACGCAACTTACTCGGCTACTTTCGTCTACCAAGGCACAAGAGTTCGAATGCGAGCTCCTCTTGTTGTCCAGCCCAATCCTTTAGCTCCTTCCTGGTTCACGGGCTGGAGCACACTGAACCGTGTGGATCCCCTGGCATTGACACGCACTGCCTGTGGTGTGAGTTCAGCGACCCCACACGGGTCCGTACTTGACCAGGGCTGTCTGGTCTTGCCTCCCCTGGACTCCGTTGAGAAAACTCCCTCAGCTGGAGCATTTCCAGGAACCACCTATCATAAACAGAATGTGCCACAGCAAACAACACCCAATCAATTATAAATCAGTAGTCCAAAGAATGAATCATGCATGTTAGTTGGTTTGGAAGAGGCTTAATCTTCATTAGGGTTAATTATGAGTAGTTTTAAGGCGGTTCATACTTACAAAAAATACTGTACCTTTTCACTCAGCTTATAGCAGAAATTACACACATAAAAATAACATCACAAGCGGCGGCAGAGCATAATTAAAAAATAACATAGCAAGCGGCGGCAGAGCATAATTCACAAAACATTGTGCACCTGTGGTTCTATACACATTTTCCCTAAGTCAATAAGTCACATGTCGTCTAGTCAAGTCAATGGCTATAAATCTACAGAACCACCATATCCCTCTGATCAGGTCCACTTCAGGTTTGAGTGGTTTTGAGCCTGCAGGCCAGGAAACATTTCCAAGGGGCGTCCCCCTCCTGCTTCACACACATTTCACAGAGGGGAAAAAACAGTGTTGTTAATTGCTCATTTGAAATATGCTTGCATCAATACTCCTTCCCCCATGCCATGATTAAAGAAAATAAAACGTTCAAGAACGATGCCGCCTCAATATCAACGCAAGTGAACTTTGTTTATAACGCCAATTTATCAGTTATCCTTATTATTCTTTGTATACTAAAATGTATTTACCATCTTTTAGTTAATTAGTTATTTCTAGGAACATTTTCGGCCTAGTTGTTTCTAGGAAACATTTACAATCTAGTTATTTCTAGGGACCAATTTCAACCTTTCTATTTTTAGAAACATCTGTCAACCTCTTAACCCCCTTTTGAAACAAAACTCTACCTTGTTTCAATTATGCCAAAGTTATTTGGTTAATAAATTGGAAATTGTGTCTAAATTTACCATCCTTTAACCTTAGCACTAGTGTCAGATGTTTCCTAAACCTCTGCCTATTGCCACCAGTAATTTGGTTTTCACAACCATATAGCTAACAGTAATCTACGATATCATCTCATTTTCTTTAAAATTATAATCATTTACCAAAATGTACCCCTTGTGACACATCAGAATCCCAACATGCACTCCGCCAAGGATAACTGCAAAAACAAAAATATAAAAGTTAACTCGTTTTGGGGCCAGGAGCTAGGATCATTTCCCTTGCTCCCCTTCAGCTTCACCACAGTTACAAGAACCAGAAAAAGCAAGTCGTCAGATCCACCTGAGCATAGTATAACTGAGAATCATGAGGCCTGCGCTGGCAGGCCCTAATGTGCCTATGTGTTTCATTAAAAATTTATCATAGCAGCTGTAGTTTTGATCCCGGCCACTAAGATCAACGACAGATCCTCACAGATCAATATGGGGTGTGGCCTTTGCTGGTATGAGTGACTTCAGGACCATTTGTTCTCTTGTCTGTTTGGAGAACGTGTTCAGCTTTCTCTTGTTCCAGCCCCCAGTGAGACGTTCACTGGGTTCTGATTCTCGTCCGGACCCCCAAATCCGGACCGTATATCCTGGCCATTTGTGTCTGATGACCATGTTTCGACAGTTCTTTGAGAAAGTCTTTGCCTCTGCTCGGCTGAAAGTTTTTGTGGACAGTCTTTTGTTCTTTCGGTGCCTTTGTTGTTTTCAGTCGTTCCTTGCGTATGCCCCTCAAAGTTCTTTGAGCAAGGTTGCATATGAGTTTGTTCTTCAGTTTCTGGACACACCTTCATATTAAATCTGATCCGATCTGATCAATAACCACAGTAGCCGAGATTCAAAAGTCAGATGCTGCATGTGTTTTGGCAGAGGCCTATCTTAATGCATATTTACCATTATGTGTTCTGTAAAGATGAGGTGGGATTCACAAGACTCACTCTTGTTCCATCAACACTGTTCAATGAGGCTATTTAAAAAATTGAAAAACTAAAAATTAAAAAAAAATCATTAACAGACCGGGATCAAATTAATTTTCTGTTAACAATCTTTATTATGGAACCTTCGACGGAGGCATCTTTTAATCTGATCTGCACAACAGATCCAAAACATTAGTTTACCTAAAAGTGAAATAATCAATTTAACCCTGAAATCAAAAAATACTGTAGCCTACTTTTATTTTAGAAAATATAATTTACGGTCTTCTAAGACCCCCTTGCTAGTATACAGTCTATGATAATTAGCAAATTCCTTGAGCCTCCTAAGACCTGCCTTCTTGTTGGATTTATTTATGTATCGTGTATATTTTCATGCCCTCCTAAATTGACAATTTGAAATTATTAAGCTCAGTGGCTCATTTATTCAAAGTAAAAATATGGGCTCTTTCATTTTGGCCTGTTGTTCCAGGTATATAACTATTAATCCAGGGGTGTCAAACTCATTTTGATCTAGGGGCCGCATACAGCTTAATCTGATCTCAAGGGGGTCAGACCAGAATACTCATTCCAAAAGTCCACTTTTGTCTTTATATTAGTGCAAAGAATAAAGAAATTATAAAAATATTAACATTAAATTAATTGTCCTTTTACATTTGTACTCAGTTTAACATTTAAGTGCATTACATATTAAAGAAATGATCAGTGATTGCACGTTTTAAAACATTTATTCAACAAACTGTTTTGTTAAATACCCTGATGCATGCTCCATAATCCATGTAGAGAAATCTAAAAAAGCTAAATCTGAGCTTCTGGACATACAAAAAAACAGTTCTGTTAAAACCCTTTCCTGCATGTTAAAAGTACATCAAAATTTAGAAATGAATGAATTTTAAATCCATTTTCCACATCTATAAATATGTATTCATTTAAGACCTGTCTGTGAGGGCTACTCCCTCCTTAGCACTTTGAGATTTCCATTAATGAAAAGTGCGTTATAAATTGAATTCATTACTATTATTATTATTATTATTTATTCTTCAAACCCCAATCTGTCCTCTTCTCTTATTCATCTGACTCCAAACAGTTATTAAACTCTGTACCTGCACCCCTTTACTTTTATTAAATGTTTCAGAACGAATAACCCAACTGGATGACTAAATTAAAAAATAAAGTGACTCCGACCTGTTTTTGGTTTTTTCTAGAAATTATTATGCTCCTGTCTGCAGTACCTTTTTTCGTCCATCAGGGGTCTCCATTATACTCAGGCTCAATGTTGCCAGCTGTACGATAATTTTCGTATTTGTACGATAATTTTGCCCTCTGTACGATCAATAATCCCGACAAAGGCCAAAAATACAATAATTTCGCCATTCTGTAAACGTGTAGTTGTGATCGGTTTTCATCAGCCTGTCGCAACTGTCTGTCGGAGTTTTTTTTTTTTTTAACCCTGAAGGCGTCTTGGAATTCCAGCTAATCCTGCTTTTCTAAATGTGACAGAAGACTTTCTGTAGAGGTCATTAATTACCACCAGACAATAATGCGTATTGTCTATGGTTCCCCCCAGTACTGACGCCACAAAGCTGTGAGTGCCTGTTAGACGCTACAGTACAGTACTTATTATTTTGTTTATAATGGGTGTACGATAATCCTACATTTCTCACCTGGCAACCCTGCTCAGGCTATACACGAAACAACTGTGTCTTTCCATAGTTGCCAAATCCGCTTATTTCCAGCGGCATTGGGCTTGTTTTCCCTGGAGCCGCTTTCAAATTTGATCAGCCGCTTGTGGCGGGTTTTTATTTTCGCTTCTCGTGGACATTGAGTCGCTTAGTTGTGCTTGTTTTGAAGGAGCTGATCGCTTCTTTTGTCTAGCGATCTGGCAACCCTGCGGGTCGACGCTCACAAGACGACGTGGACATTCACTGGATCTATTCACAAAAGTACGTCTTCCAAATTGGTAATCCACTTTCTCTGCTTCTTATATTGGGAAATACAAGTATGATGCGTTCGGTTCTATATCCTCACAGCCTATACACAAATTATAAAACTACATCTCGTAAACCACGTCGGACCTATGGCTCGTTAGCTTTGCTGTTAGCTGCTAAGTTCGTCTACAAAAACTAAATTTGGATTATTTAAAGTCGATATTGTTTATCTACACGACGCGCCACTGTACGCTTTGTTAGCGAATCCGATGTGAGCCGTCTACCGTTACAAAGTTATAAAATGTCCGCTGTTAGGCATATGCTATGCTAACGGGAGGTCCACTGCAATTTTCTTACTTTTCCGTTTATCTAAGTGTTATAACCTAAAATTATTGAGATAGAATGTCATAATCTTTTTTGATCAATCCTTCCAGCTGTGACGGTTCATTCGGCCCTAATTAATTTGTCTCGAACTGTCCGCAAATATTTTATTTGTTTATTCAAAAAACCGTACAATCCTGAGGCCTTCTAGCCTGGTTAAAACCAGACCCTCGTCCAGAGCTGAAGTTCTATTTTTTCATTTCACCCACATTCACGCTGTAGAAAATGATCTAGTCCTGTTAAAATGGAGAAGTGTAAACCGTTTTAATGTAACGTTTATTTTTGTGTTTCAGGAACCCAGCACCAACTCCTGAAGAGGTGGAGAATTCGTTTATTACTCTATTAACTGCTGTATCTAAATAAAACTGTTCTAACTTCAGCGCCTCAATGTTTGTTTCATATTTAAGAAGAAAAAGCAATCCATAAATATGTCATACAGGCTAAAAATACAGTAATCATTATTTTCCTCCTTCCATTTTTGAATTCTTTAAAGTCCATGACTCACCATGTTTTCAAATTGCATCGCCATTATTTATTTGTTTATTTAAAAATAATACAGGAGCGTTTATTTATATGATAGAGAAATAACACTAAATGTGTTATTTCATGATTTCATGATTTATAGCAGATTTTTAGCAAAAGCTCCGGGAAGATCTGCCCCTCTCTTTTTCTCTCCCCGTGGGTCGGGAGTTCAGAAGGTAGCCGCACAGCAGAGCTCTGAGCACGCGTGCCCCGCAACAAGGCTGGACAGAACCGAGCCCTGAGTCTACGACCAGAACTCCAAAGGTAACCGCAGAACGGGAGCCAGGGAGAAGACGAGAGAGGCCGCGCGGCTCTTGCTTCTCTAGGCAGAAGCTGAGAGGCTCTGAGAGCAGCGAGCAACAGTCGCAGCGGTGTTATATCTTATTAAAACGTCTATAAAATAAATAAAAAATAAAAACAGAGCACTGGTCCAGTTGTACACACAAATGCACCAAGAAATATGCAGTTTTAACTCCCATTTTTTAAAGTTATGTATGTGAACAATTAAATAAATAACAAGTAGGACCGTGCTTTTATTGAGGCAAAAAATATTGTGATATCAAGGTATTTTACTTAATAATTTCTGTATATAGCCTGTTTCAGCTTTTTCTGCTAATTCTACATTTTTAATCCAACTTTTCAGCCTAATTTAGCAAAACTATGCTCTTGTTTAGCTATTTATTTATTTTTATTTTTTTAAATTATTCTAATTAACTTAAACTGTTTATTTTCATTAGACCAGTGTTTTTCAACCTTTTTGGAGCCAAGGCACACTGTGTTTTCACTGAAAAAATCACGAGGCACACCACCAACCAGAATTGTAAACAGATACTGTACTCTGTATCCGCCTATATTAAATATATAGTCATTCTTATCATAGTGTCTTGGATAGAAATAAAATAAACACAGAAATGTATTTTTATCATATTTTATATTTCTTATTTCAATGTGGTCTTGTGACTGTTACATGCTCAAAGCAGCAAGGGGCGATATGTACCATTTAAGTTTACCGGTATATATATATATTTTTTTTTTATTATATATATATATTTATTATTATATATATATATATATATATATATATATATATATATTTTTTTTTTGGGTACTTCATTGTGTATTTTATGAGTGTGGACAAAGTCAAACACTAAAGCTGTTTAGAAAACCACTTGGTTTCTAAACTTAAAAATATTTAGATCACAGATCAAAAATTTAAACTGAGAGCCTGTATCATTTTAAGGGAAAAATATGTTTCAAAATTTCATAGCGTCTACAAATCCCCCCCAAAAAAATTGGGATAAAACCATTTTTCCCACTGTGCTGTAGTAAGTGGACCACTTATAGTTTTGGCCCCCTCTCGGCCCCCCCAGCAATAAAAGTCTAAAGGCCGAGATACAGTGAAGCAGACTCCGTATACGCGCGTATATGCCCGTATACGCGCGTATACGGAGCCTCTGCTACAGCTCGGCTGATGTTCTCACGTAGATTCTCGTGTTTTCGCTCCAAATTCTACGTCATTTCCTCCGTACCGTCACTTCCGATCGTCACTTCCGGTAGTTTTTCGCTCCAAACACTCGCGTTCTCCTTGTTGTAATATGAGCAGCTG